>JABFPT010001196.1:17901-28032 GCA_022817245.1 Nixonia krombeini | reverse complement strand
ACACCAATCGATAGATCTCGCGACGCACATTAAGAATATACCCACATGTTGGGCCTTTGCACCATTAGCAGCTGAGATATTGAGGAAAAAGTAAAAAATTACTAGTGATAAAACTGAAACTATTGATAGTTAAACCGTATCTGAAAACCGACTTTTTGGGTCAGATCGACTTGCTTATGCTCGTTCGATAGGTCTCAATGTCCGGAATAAGACGGTACCTTGTTCACTTTTAAATTCCCAAATGGTAAAAAGTTACGGCGTGGAAACTGTGAAATTCCGTACATCACGCCACCACCACATAATTGTTGTATTCTTCCCTTGATATCTCTGCCACTAATGATCGGAGGGGTCAACATATGAGTATATTCTGGATGTGCGTCGCGAGATCTATCGTTTGATGTATAACACATAGCTGAATTTCGAAGTTGATTTTTTGACAAAAATTGACACCACATTTTTTTCTTTGCAAAAATACCGAAAAATCAACTTCGGCTTTCAGCTTTGAGTCACACACCAGCGGCCAAATCTCGCGACGGGCATCAAGAATCACCCTATATGTTGACCTCTGTCACCATTAGGGGACGAGATATTGGGGAAAAAAGGAGAAAATTGGTGTAGATAAAACTGAAAATACTTATTAAAACGGAAAATTAGCCTTAATTTGGAAAATTAGCCCGAATTCTGTCTAAAATCAGATAGACACTGTAAATCTATTGTTGATCTACACAGAGTTATAATTAACTTCAGAAGGGTTCGTATCAACGGTCTAGCGTCAGCGCAAGCTTTACTGTTTTTTTTTCGCGCTCATCCGATCCCGTGAAACGCGATTGTTTACGTTTACTTTTGACCCGGTTTGCGTAACGGAAAATCGCAGTAGACGTTTCCTGGCCCGCTGCGAGATATTTAATAAAAACAAACGGAACTAAACTGCGCGGAACGGTGTATACAAATTCGTTACAGCCTTAGATAAATAAAGCGCGGTGTAAACGTCGCACCGGCACACGTGTGGATTGCCGTCGGTGTGAATCGCGCTCGGAACTTTCCGTAAATTGCAACACCGACGTTTCATTTCCCTTCATTGAATGTTCGCGCAAGTGGAACAGGTCGCGCGGTGGTCAGACGTGGCTCGTGCGAGCGAAGGGGAACTAATTCGGGGCTGGGTGAGTCGGCCGCAGCGCGAAATAAGTAGTTAACTCTCGCCGCTGGATTTATCGCGGACTTTCTCGATTCCAATTTCACGTTCGGTTTCCATTTGAAATTATGACGCTCTGTTAAAAGTGAGGTGTAGTTGTATTAGGTTATATAAGGCAAAGTTATGCAAAATTAGACTGTGTTAAGTTAGGCTTAGGTTATAATTTTCTAGCATTATCGCGCTTTTCCAATTTGCGAGAACATCCTAGTTGACTCAGATCCTGCGCAACAGAATTGTTTGACGCCAGAGATATTCATGTCACGTGCGACCAAGTAGTTTTACCACGCGAGCAATGACTCTTGTCCCTCCGCGAAGTGAATCGACGTTTCATTGGATCTGTGAATACAATGAAAGACGTGCACGAGCAATTCTCGAGCTAACAGAATTCTTTTCTTTTCCTTGACTTTGCACCGCCGCTAATTCACCACGATAATCAAAGCTGGATTCACCGAGTTTATTAGCTTATCGGTTTCTTAAACCAGTTTCCGCAAATTCCAGACGGAAGACGTTTCGGGTTATTGGGGATGAAAAATATGGCTCGCTTTCCTTCCTACTGGGTCACATTTATTTGCAGATACTATTCATACAAGAATCATATGTTTGAATGATTTTCAAGAGCGTTTATTTAACGATTTATGTTAAGATTTAAATGAAATAAGAAATAGCAACAAATTCTACGGAATAAGGTACTTTAGAAAATGACGAATTAAAAGAAAGAAAACGCATGAAAGTGACATTAAATTATGTGAACAAACTGGGGAACAGAATTATTATTCAACCAGGATTTACCTCTTTTAAGATTTTAGATCGCTGAATATAAATCTGGTTTTAAAAGTGTAAAATTTAAATACATGAAATATGGCTGCTACCTTTTGAGAAAAGGTGTGCTTGCATATGAATTTTATAAAGATGAATTTACATGAGGTTTGTAGACCGCTAAATTTAAACATAGAACGGAAACATGAAATTCAAAATGGTGACCAAAGACGTTAAGTTAATCACCGCGTAACAGCCGCGAATTTTTAAGCCATTTTCAAATCAAAAGTACATCACCGCGCAACAATCGCGTAATGACTAAATTATAACAACTTTTATAATTTCATCATTGCAAATATCAACATCTTAGTATACATCGAAAAGCTGATTACAAATATACGAAATAAATACAATATTTCATTACAAACAGATTTGTTTTTATTTATGAAATATATTTTCCGTTCAAGTACTTGGTCGTAGAAATGTCTGCGAGAGGACGTTTATATCGTTTCTATTAAATCTATTAAATCGTGTATCAACCCCGTAACATACGTTTTACAGTATTTACACTGGTTGAATTGGAAATAAAAAGTAAAAATAAAAAATATTGAGAAAAACTCTTTTCGCCATTAAAATCACCGTATAAAACCCAGTAAAAATATAACTGTTTAGTTACTGAAGCTCCCTTTATTGTCTCCTCCATTTTAAATTTCTCTCGTATGAACCTCAAACATAAATGAAGTGCTATCGAAAATCCAATGAACGTAAAATTTATTAAAAAATGTGAATAAAAATAAGTTTAGTGAAAACAAATTTCGGGAGTAAATAGGAGAAAGTGTCCGTCGTGCATGCCGGGCATCCATCGCTTTTAGAGGTCAGAAATTCAAACGTCAGATATCGAATAAAGCCTTCCAAAGCAAAAACGATTCGACATATATGTAAAAGACGATCGAGGTCACAGCACCGACGGCTTTTCAGGACGCTCATCCTCGAGACATAATTTGTGTGTGGAAGCGAGTATCGCGTCGGTGGAGACCAGGCTTTCCGTTCTTCCCTCCTTTAAGGTAAAGAGTCGCTTGAGCCGAGGTGAGAAAAAATTGCGAAAGGGGTCGCACTCGCTTATGTAGAATGAAGCAGAAAAGGAGACAAACATTTGCACAAGATAATTCGGTTTCGAGCGCTGAATGCGCAAGGGTTAAGCCTCCACTTTCGTTATTCAAGAGTCACACCTGCCTTCCTTTTTCCGCCGTTGAATCATCGAACGCCTCGTCAGACGAGCACGCGTATTCACCGCCGTTGATACATCGTGTTTAAATATTTTCAGCCCCTCCTTCGGCAAAACGTAGTGTGCCTTGTTCAGGGAGGAAATTATTTCGAAGAATTTCGACAATGCTAAAATTGCTGGCGCGGTGTGGATTCTTTTCAAGCCCTCGGCTTTGTTGCGAAATTTCATTTTTCGAGGACAATTCGCGTTTTTAATGCGAAAAAGATCTTACTTCACATCTCGTGTTTCAACGCGGAATAATAACCCGACCAAGAATAATAACAATTCCTGCGACCGTCGGGAAATTATTTCAAAGAATTTTCATAATGCCGAAATAACAGCCTTCGACTTGCTTCTGTTTAAATTCCTTGCTCTATCGCGAATCTTTTGTATTGTCGCTCATTTATTTTCAAAGACTATTCTCGAGTTATTTTTTTAGGAGCTACTGCAGACATTTTTTTTAAATTACCCAAGAATTACCAAAAAAGTCTAGATAATTACCAAAAAAGTTGTGAAGGGATTTTTCGAGGAAATTTCTAGAGAATTACTAGAAAATTATCCCTGGCTTTTTCAGATTTTACCAAGAAAATTTTCAGCCAATTTTTCAGAAAATTTTCTTCCAACAAATGTTCATCGTTTTCCTTTATGCGTCAATTTTTATGTGCAAAAAATCTATAGTAAAATAAGGAAGCGAATTGAGTAACGTGACAGCAATTCCCGGGGGCGATCTTGCAGAGAGTTTGCCTGGAAATCTCAATGCAATTGCCGGACAGGCATATTTTGCAACACGTGACGCGTAGTGCCAGTAATTTTGAGCAAATGATCCTCAGCGGCGCCCGTTGTCGTTCGCCATCAGCACACGTGCTTGCATTTTAAAATTGTGCAATAACGCTAAACTGCAGCGAGTCTTATTTGTACAGAAATAAGGAAATATCGTTGCAGCAAAAATTACCACTGGAGAAAAAAATAAAATTTCTGTCGACTAAATTAAGCTAGCTTGAGTTGGATTAGGTTAAATCTGTTTTTTTCTCAATTGTTAATTAAATAGAAGCTCGTTATCGTTAATTGTCCGATCGGTTTTTTATCCGCGATAAATTATGGCTCGAGGCTCGTGTCGTGACGGTCAGTTGAACCGAAACAATTGATTAGGCGTAAATGATACAAAGGAATTAACATCGACGAACATAAATAACAATATTTGGCAACGATACTTTTTGTTACGTCAACTATCCGCATTTAGCTGTGGTGACTGTTAATCCGGAATAGCTTATACAGAATTTTCATCTTTTTTTGTTTGTACGTCTACCCCCTTCTGTACACTACCGCAACTTCCAGCTGATAACTACGTTTCGCGAGTAACGAGTTGGCAGAAAGTTTGCTGTGAGCACTAATTATTTATAGAGAGGAACTTTCGTCCAAAACGTAGCACAAACTTCCGAAAATACGAATACAAATCCGTATACATTATTAAAAATTACTGTTACCATTATTATTTACTTTATCTTAAATTTTTCACACTTTCAGCGACATTTTTACACTATGTAATCTTCCCATCGTTTTAATAAACTGCGCATTAAATTTTTAAACAAGCGCACTTTCGAAACGTTTCTACATCGCATTAATCAGTTGAACGGTTTATTCTTATTATTAAAATTATTCTTATTAAAGTTGGAATGTTCTTCATAAATTTTTTGTTCAAATATTGTCCTGCACATGGCGACGATTATACCAATTCTGCTATTTCCGCAACGTTAACATAATTATAAACGCGTCTCAAAATTTCTTCTCCTCTTCGTGGTATTGGCATAACTACAAAACGAGAAAAATATGTAACTCCGTAAAAGCGTTCCAAATATCAGAGATAAGCCGAGCGTAGCTTACGTTAAAAATGTAAGCCCGCGAAAAATACTCAGCGGACGCGAGTGAAGTGAGCGTTTTCAAAAGTCATTTAGCTGTCGAACATTTTACAATTCTCAGGATAAAAATGAAACAAGCTTTACAAAAGAAATATGAAATGCAATTTCACGATATTTGGAAATTGTAAAATTGATAAATTTTTAATTTTCTCACCTATTCTTAACCGTCTTCTTTTAAAGAAATACTTTCATTTAATTTTAAACGTTTGCGTTTGTCGCATCGGTTCGGTCGGTGTTTCACATTGAAATGCTCTTAAGGAAATATGTCGTATGCAGGTTAGGTTAGCACTCATTAGGTTAGATTAAGTTTCGATGAGCGAAACACCGCCGATGTGAGTACGAAAGGGGAAGAACGATAAATCCAAGTATGTTTAATGGCAGCTTTTTATTATATCAAAATCGTTGTGCCCGAGTTCGCATCGTGTGCGCCGCGCATCTATAGAGATAAAGCCCTTTATGCGAGGCGTGTCTTGCATACGCGGCAGGAATATCGCCGCGCTCGGGGCGGAAACGAGCCAGAATAGCCGACGAAGCCCGCTACAAATTTATTCAGCGTACGTATCGGCACGGGAGTCGAAAGCGTCATGGTCTGGCTTTGTCATCGACGGATACGACGCGCTATACTGCACAGACATAGAAAATTGTGCCATTCAAGAAGTTATTTTATCCAACGACCTTTTCACGACCTTTCACGGCAACAGTGACGTCGTTTGACTGTCTTTGTTATAAAATTACGTACAGTTCCCGGAAATCCGATAACCTGGTCCAATAATCCACAATTGCTGTGACCAATTTTTGGGAATTTTAATTCGGTGTTTTAGTTTTCATAACCCAACCTAACCTAACCTATCTAAGTTAATCTGGTCTCGCCCGGTCGAATAGATCACAGAAATTGGGAGAATGGATGAACACGTCGATTGACGATTCGGTTTACGGTCAAATGTCGAATGGGACAACTTCGTCTTTGCTGGCGATTCATCCCTGTGACTGAGGCACAGGCCGCAAAGGCCGTAATCTGGCGTGCCTCACAACGTTGAACTTAACTTCACTACGTTGAACTTAACCCCGAGACAGACTCCGACTCGCCCTTTGGATTTGCATAAAATTAACGAGAGTTTCGTGACGCTGTTTGCCCGTCCGTGCGCGACGCCCGGAGCATTTCCATAATGCATGCACCAACGGCCGATGCTACGATTGAACTTTCCCCGTTCATCCAAGTTCAGGACGCGCGAACTGAAACATTTTCGGCCGACCGTCAACTGTTGTGATTGGCTTTCGTTAGGCTAACTGAGTGAAATGGTCAGAGGTAAACCGAGGAACATTTTCCATTTGTGATGCACTGTGAAGTATCGATACTAGAAAGTATCAAATAACTATTCTGATAAGATAAGGAACAGTTTTAACGTTTTCACTGTAACTAACGTACATATACGCTCGGCAGGAACACTCGTTGTCGCTCTAGTTTACCCCGATACACACCTAATCAATAAAATACCATTTTGGGTAATAAATTCTACATTACTAATTATTCACCACGCCTCGTCTCGTCTTCTTTTCCAGATCGCTTCATTCGTGTACTAATTAGATCGAAAAAGCGGCGGCATGCTTGCGGGACGATAATGCAGCTCGGGCCGGGGAACAACGAGAGCCGGGCCGCGGCGATAAGGCCGATCGGGGCGAACTTTCCGCGCGACTGCCGTTCCAAGTTTCGGGCTTTCTTCAAAAGAGCCTAGAAGTTCCAAGTTGCGTCTCTTCCGGTAGCCGGCGACGGGATCGCTTTTACGCTACGAAGGGGCTTTTGTCACCGGGAAAATGAATCGTTATCAAAGTCTCTCGACTTCCTTGTTTCGCGCGAGCTTTGAACGAGGGCTGCTGCAAACGATCGCCGACGTAGTTATATTTATTGCTCTCGCGCTCGATTATTTGCTATGGCACTTGCGAGAAGGCGAAGGAACATCGATTTTCTCACCAATGCCTATTCACCTAACTTGTAGTTTTTAGCATCACCATCAGCGCTTACTTTGCCGTCATTTATTTATCATCGATTATACTCCGATTTTGGAAAACACGTTACTAATACAAAAAATGTGATGGGAATATTTGTCAGCTGCTGTAGTTTAACCTTTAACAGTCGGATGAATTTCATTAGAACATATTTGTTAACATTGCGAGGGTATGACTTGAGTGCGGGAAGTGGAAGTGGCGCTGGAGCTCGAGTACGTTCGGCCGAAACAGACAGAAATAAACATTAATATAATTAACGGAGCCTTGTTTCCTGTCAATGGCAGCGTGCGTTGCCACAGCGAATATCGCAGGATGTTAGAACTGCCCCTATAGTGCGGCGTACGTAGTTTAAGCTCCTATAAGTGAACAGAGATGAAAGCTGTTCAATGTTTCTGTTTGCGCACGGCCATTCCAACGCTCCTTGCTACAAATTTGCCCTGCGTTGCGAGAACATTTCCTTCATTAAACACGACAAACTTGAACTTTGACATTTTTCCGCTGAGCGTGGCATTGCATTTACCCACTTTAGCCGCTTAATGCTTTGGAATCACAAACTATTTGTTTCCTTCTGTTTTGCTTTGTGCTCATTTATGTAATATAATCTGACGTAGATAGCAATGTTCAGTTTTTGGTAATGGTAACTGTGACAGTGGTAATGACATTCGCAGTCACATTAAGAACACTATCATAAATGTTACTGACAGTGACAAGATAAGGATATTGTCACTGACATTGCTGGTGTCACTGTCACTGCCATTGACAGTGACAAAATATAGAACAATAAAGAACAGCGTTGAGCTGATTCTACTAAAATTCCACGAATCGCGAATAGCTCGAAGATAAACTACACCGGTGTAACATAAACAACTCATCCAAGAGGCAACGTTTCATCGTATCTACCCCGGCGGTGTTTCCACATTTCCCGATACCCCCCGACAATCTCAAACTCGGCACTTGCCAACGAGTCCTCTTCAAGATCATAACAGAGAAACTTCACCGTTTCGCGGCGGTGTTGTCGTGGGAGCCATTGGCAACCGCGCGGAAAGTCCCCCAGGCCGATAGCTTGTCGCCAGTTGCAGTCATTATGAAGTTGCACGATACGCGTGTCCGCGTGTTCGCTCGTCGCCTGCATTCCAGCCTGTGATGCATCGCGGTCGTCCCCGAACATAAATTCCCGGCTTCCACGGCACTCGACGCGACGGCGGACGCGTCGACGATGAAGCCGCATTGGGGAACGTCGCGGCAACGTTTTCCCAACGCACCCCTTCCTCCCCAATTCCCCCCGCAGTGTTAATTCATTAACGCCGCTTTTTCCATTTAAATTTTCACGGCTGGATATTTCTCGCTGTCGCGAGTCTCTCCGGTGTCACGTCCGGAGAGAGAGATTCGCTGCGAAGATAAGGTTCCCCGTACGTTACGGGATTACTTGCCACGCGCAGCGCTGTATGACGGGAAAGGCAGCTCAATTTGCCAGATACAGCGGTAATTTGCGAAACGGTTGGAGCGAAAGGGATGGGAAAGGGTCAAGTCGAAACGAGAAATGAAGCTGATACCGCCGATAATACAAGAAGGCGCTCGTGGATAAGGCGAAGGAAAATAATCCGCATCTTGCAAAAAAACCGCTGTTGAGACGAGATGCCGCGTCGGCGGGTAAACATGTTGTTCCGCTTATTATTTTAGGCTTTGGTACGTTTGATGTGCACAAATAAAGAAAAAGTAAAACGGTCGAGTTACAAGATAAACAGGCATCTGATGGACGTTTGCATGTGCAAATGAGCATACCGGTAAATAGATCATGGCGCGGGTTTACTCGCTGAGGAATCTACGTCAGTTTGCTGCACGATTTTTTTATTCTCACTTGATGTATCAATCGATCAGTGTGCTTATCCAATTCACGCTGAAAAAGTATACGAAAATCCTTTTACAGGTTAGGTTAGATTCGGAATAATAAAGAAGTTAATATAGCTACGTAAAACTGAGGTGAAAATATGCAACGTGTCCATATTTTAGAAATAATCTTAGATGAAGCAATATATAAAAATCATGTTGTAGGTTATGTTTTTATATCGGGGATAATAATCGAGTAACGGATATGGGAAAACTATAATTGAGGTTAAAATGATTCAATATTGGCAAGTCTTGTATACCGTTAATGCGAAAAACACAAGTAAATATGGTTTTTGGATTAAATGCGATAAGAAGTAAATATGGTGACATCAGAGTAATGTTAAAATAATGCGACATTGCCAAATCTTGTAGATAATTTTATACGAGAAAAAAGAGATTATGTGGGAATTATGCAAAAAGCAGGAATTAGCATTTAAATAAACAACATCCCAGTTTGATCGTGGTTTGTATTAACTTGCGGTAATAATAAATAACAACGGCTAACAAGAAGCTTAAAATCAGAAGGAGAATTATGGCCAGTGTCTGCGCGTGGTCTAATGAAATATGTGTAACATGCCGAAATGCACAGATATGACTGATTTATAGTCACGAAACACGTTTCGCAATTAGATGCATTGGGAGCAACGTATTATTAAAATGTTAATGATAGTCGTTACTGTAATTGAAAGCCCGAAATAATTACTTAGGTGAGGAATTATCGATTGTCCGGTGGAGAGAGCGAGAATAATACGGTGGCATGTACACATACAAACGCAAAGCAAACAGAAGTGCATTAAACACTTAAGGTTGATTTACGTTCTTGCAAAAATTGTACGCAGGCTTGCCCTTCAGTTCAGGAAAATCGGATATCTCCGCGCCAGCTGGGTAATAACGTCAACTGTGCGTCAGTACCATCAATCAAAACTACAACGATACAACTGTACTGGCAGTTTATGTACTTGAACTTAACCAAGCAAGCTACTCTGAAGGGTCAATGGAAAACAATCTACAGTAATGATAAGTTAAAACCTGAACTTCTGTCATTGAAAATTTATTTATTTAAAAATTAATTTTTAAATTTCCGTATTTATGTAGATGTTAAAAACAATAAC
>JABFPT010001196.1:0-13996 GCA_022817245.1 Nixonia krombeini | reverse complement strand
GGAAATGTATGGCCGGGTGGAAAGCCAAAATTACCACTGCAGTTAGCGGCAGTCACAATCAGCGCGGTAATCACTTTATAGCTACGTTGTATTGCGTTAATCCTAATTACGTTTCGCAGATTTTGCTCGAATACTAACAACTTTCTCGGCATGAGGGGTGAATTTGTGTATCGATTAATGTAAACGCTCGTCGGCAACGTAGTTCCCCGCAAACAATGACTTTCGGCGAAAAAAGCCGCTCCTCGAAATTCCGCGGTTTCCTACGTTTCTACGACAGCTCACAATTACGGGAATTGGCGATTAGTTCGATACCGTGTTTAGCGTTACGACGCTGTTACATTTGGCTAACAAATGTGTTCATTAGTCGCCCAATAAATAACCAAATAGCGGACCGTCAAGTGTTTCGAAGTTGATCATCGCGAATCTCACCAGCCGCTCGCACATTTTAATACACACGCCTTTCCCGCGTCACGCCGCATTAAATATTGCGGCGTGTGATACGAATGCGGTGTGTATATGAAAAACATATATTCAAAAGTATACTCGACATTCACGAAATTACATATTTCGACCGGGGTAAACACGAGGTCGGTTGTTGCTGGCGAAATGCACCTATAGATAAATAGCACAAAGAGAAGAGGATGAAATTAAATGAAAACGCGGTGTTTCGGGGACAGACGAAACAGGAAGTGCATTATGGCCAAGCGTTTCGCTAAAATTCACTTTTTCCCGAGGGGTTGTAATTGAAAATATCATCCTATATCTCGTGGTCATTTCCCGAATCGCCTTGAATTCGAGCCGGCCAATAGTAGCCGGGTTTTACGAACACTCAACTCTAGCGTCGTAAAAAGCATCGGATTACGGTACGGAAAATTGATGCATAAAATCAAAAATGAGGAAATTCTTTGGGAAGACCGCGTAGTAAAAATATCAAATGAGAGTAAAACACGTGTCGTACACGTACACGTGGTAGGGCGGTGTAGCTGGTTGGAACTCTGTGCCCCTGTGTAATGCGAAGGAACGTATTAATACGCGTGAGTACGAACAGTGGCCATTATTCAGGGGCGTCTAACGGCAAGAAATGCTTTCGGTAATTTTCGAAGTCTTCGTTATAATCGATGGCGACACGAATGATCAGGAAACTAACCGGAAGTTATGCGTTCCGACGGGCCGCCTCAATCAAACGTAGTTAATTTAGCCTGCTACATTTTCACGCGCGGTTGGCCTTAATCACAAACCAACAGTCCGCCTTCACTTTCGAAGTCCCGGAACGATAACGAACCATCGCGAACCTCGACCATCGCGACCTTCGGTGGTTTCAAGTGAACACTTTTAATCAAGACGAATTAATCACAGTCCCCAGTGCATTACAGATTTGGCCAGGATTTAATCACATTTACATTTTTATTATATCGCTATCCGTCTACCCGAACTGGAACGAAAAGCGAGGCTCTTCTCGAGGTATGCAAATGTACACGAGCAAAGGTTTTTGTTCGACCTGGATTTCATTTCCAACGGTTCTTCCGCGTTTACGAGTGTTATGTATATGACGTCTCGTGGGGAAAAATGTACGCGTGTAATGTCCGGACGAATTTCGTGTAATTGTGGGATCGCATATGAGTGTGAGGTAAGCCGGGCCAAATGTAACTTGGTGAACGGTATTCGGCAAGGACGAACAGGACCCCGTTCATCCCTTACAAATAGGATACTCCTACAAAGGGGCAGATAATATGTAATTCAATACAAGAGTGTTAAATTCAGCCTATAATTATTTTTTTCAAATCACCAAAAAGTTCATTAAATTTTATTTAATCCAACAAAGTACACAATTTTATACATTTTATAAACTCTGTCTCGAATTCTTGAAAAAGTAAATTACATTAAGGTTTTATTATTTACCTGCGTCTATTCGCGATGTGAAATTATATTGTCTAATTTTATCATTTAAAAAAATAATTTTACATACACGAAAATTGCTTTTTGTTTCTGGATCTATTTATTCATTTTTTTTCAGAATTTGAACCGCGGTACTTTACAGATACGAAACAGGACACCGCGTAGATTCCCCATAACAGTTTTGTGTAGTTTATGTTATTTCCTGCATTTGACACGAGTAGGATCACGGCTATTGTATAAAGCAAACATTCTGCACTTTCCAATACAATGTTTACAATTTCACGTAGATTTGTATTTATACGTCCTGCGACGTGACATCTACGTAATTTTACTATATTCACCTGAAAAACATTTTACTGTTACAAATAAACAGTCTTATTCATATGATAAAAATTTTAATATTTTTCGACTTAAAATCAAACTATATTTTCATTGCAGTTTAAACACAGTTGAATCACAAAATATAGTTCAACAATAATCAAGGTTTTATACAGGTGTAAAAAAATATGTACTGTGCCATATATTGGTCTTTTAACGGAAAAGGAAGCCGTTTATTTTATACATTATTTTCCTAACACTTTATGGAAAGTGTTTTAACAGAGACATAATCATAAAAAAGGTGATTATGGTACGTCGTCTTTAATCTTTAATTAGAATTTAATGTCCCCGCCAGGTTTTTTGCATAGACATCAGCACTTTTGCCCGAACGAAAATGTACCATTGAATAATTAATCGCATTTCGGACCGTTGAATATTCTTTAACAATCTCCAGTACAAAAACAAACACTTGCTAACTATCGACCACAAACTGTCGCAAATTATTCGGCTGAAAACTATTGGAAATTTACTGTGACAGCTATTGGAAATTTCCTAATCTCGCTTAACCAAAATTCTGCAATACAAATTTGTTTTGTATCAATGTACGTGGGAAGCCTTAAAAATAAAACGACGTTGGTCGGGTTTGCATATCGCGCCGGAAGAAAATATCGTAAAGTATAAACCGCTTTCGCGGTACATCGCAAATCAAATATTCGCCTTTAGCGGCTTTAAGCACCCAAAACTGTCGATAAGCTCGTAAAAAATCACTCAATACCCAAACCGATAATTTTGTCATATCCCGTGTCGAGTTTACGTAACGGATCGAAATGCTGAGATGATGAATCACGATGTACCAAGCGGTGTCTATGATCACTTGGTTAACGTCATCGTTGATCACGCGGAGCGCAATCTGCTGGGTAGCCTAATCATCTCTTGGTCGACAAATCCACCCAGACAACTAGCCCGGCCTTTTCTCATCCCGGCTGACAAACGAGCAATTTTGTCGAGATTAGTTCCCCCAAAAGGCGCCTGGTTCATAACCCAGATACACTCTTTCTCAAAGTTACGCAAGATTTCGTGACGGAGCCCAATCGAAACTCGATCTTGTCAATGACCAAACCTTCCATCCCAGAGGCTAAGTTCGTAAGTAATTGGATCGATAAATATCTCCAGAATAATTAACGGATTTCGGTCAGCACGAAAAAGCCTGTCGACGGTTCCGCGAATGAAAGGCTGATAAATGATTTGGACCTGCTGGAACGTATCTCTTGCGTGACGGTGTTATTTCAATCGAAACGTGTTTCGGCGTCTGACAGTTGAGAAATACGGATATTTTGGTAAACGCGCAAAGACTAGGGTGAAAAATGAGCGAACGATTTTCAGAAGACGCCGTAAAGAAATCTCATCATTCACGTTTTGTTTCAGGCCGAAAGAAGCTGATCGGTGTATGTTCGGTTGACGATATTACGAAATACGAGCCCGGCCATCGGATAACAAACGAACAGGGTGTTTCAAAGCGTCGCGAGCCACGCAGGCTTATCGAGCGAAATCTCTTACCGAACTGTTGGCATTCGGCTCCCCAGCGTGGCACTCGTCGAACACGAAAGCACGTTATCACTTAAGCCCCAAACTGTGAACACACTAGCACACTCATGGCCTTGGTCGGTGATAGCCCGCGACTCACATTTAGCGAGGATCGAGCGGATACTTGTTGATCGTGAGGAAGAACCGGGGAGCCTTAGCTTGGATATCGCGCGGTACGGACGGCGCCCGGAACATCCCGAGAAGGCAGAGCCACGTTCGAGAGCACGATCACACGCGAGGCAACATCCGGCAGCGGGAACACGTGTTACGGCACTGGCCTCGCCGAAGCGGATACGGATCGAACAGGTATTCCGATCGTTACGTCGTCCCAGGCTGCCGGATCGAACTGCTGCCACTCGGATGACACTCCGCTGACACTCCACCGACACGTAAGCAAAGACGAATTTCGGACTACGTCCTTCGCTATTCGCGGCCTCGGAAAGGAACGACGCCCTGTCGTCGCGACGCGGGGTGAACGCACGACTTATCCACCCTCCACCACAACCTTGCCGAGGCTTCATGGACACTCAACAGTGGTTCTCGCGCAGGTCCGCCACTCTCGGTGACGTAGCACGGGGTGGTGAGGGCGAGAGCGAGGGAGAGAATGCGAGGGCGGGAGAAAGAGGGAGAGAGACGGGGATGGAGTTGGTGGGAGCGCAGTTATTCTGTTTATATAGACCGGCTGGCGACAGCAGCGCCGCCAAGGGTGGCTCCGTCGCCCCCCGAAACTACTCCAAAGCCGATCGAATTTCTGATTGGGTGGAGGCGTCGTGGATGTCGGTGGGAAGAACCAAAGCGAGGAATCCAAGTCGGAGATGAAGCAGCTTCGATGAAGTCACTTTCGTCTCTATTTCTTGACGCGTAGCTCGCATTCTTTCGGGTTAACGGCATGTCAAGTGCACACTTTGATTTCAGAATGTTGGAAGCGCGGTGAAAGTTCAATTTTCATCTACCGGATCACCTCCGCATCAGATGCAGACCGCTCGAAATAGATCTGCTGGACGTGCTGGATTGTTGATTCGACTCAACAAATCTTCGCTTCGGTTGACCATCTCC
The DNA here is from genome assembly GCA_022817245.1 of Nixonia krombeini. Classification (NCBI taxonomy): domain Eukaryota; kingdom Metazoa; phylum Arthropoda; class Insecta; order Hymenoptera; family Scelionidae; genus Nixonia; species Nixonia krombeini. The sequence continues at coordinate 9,142 of JABFPT010001196.1, read as the reverse complement.
AAGTCACCGAACTATATAGCCTATCAAATGTCCATCCATCCAAGAAAAACAAAATCACTGAATTATTTCAGGAAATATAATAACCTCCTCGTATCAATCATTCCAAACTTTTCCAATTACCGAGCTGACGTTTCCATTTCATTAAAATCTGCCGATGTTCGTTGCAAATAAGCCAGGTGAGCTCAATATCGGCGATAATTTCCGATAGTTTCCAACATTTCTGGCCCAGCAGTTTCCAATAAAATTTTCTTTGCGGAAAGGGCAAAGTCATTGAACCGACATAATACCGGTAAAGGGAAAGGACCGTGGAAGATGTCTCAAGAGCAAAAGGGTACTAAGCCTTAACACTTCGACTGGGAGGCCTACAGTATCGACTTGCCCTAGACCTTTCGGTAGACGAAGCCGCGTCCCCGTTACCGGAAGCCCTCGATACTGCTTGATGCGAGCGCAATGCCAACGATTCCGCACCCTTGTAACTACCACCCGCTTATTCTTCCACCATTCCCCCAGAACACTAACGCACGACGTCAAGTATTCTCTCAGTCTTTTCGCTCACATCCCTTTCTCATCTCGATCCTTGCCTTCCTCGACGTCGTAAAATGCATTTTTATCTAGATGATAACTTCAAAGACGTAACTGCTTTTGAAAAGACATTCCGCCAAAAGACAACCATTGTGGAGCACAGCCAATGGAAAACCGAATTCTGCATTAGTGAAACGCTGCCTTTCATTGGAATTCTAATCATTCCTTTTCAATAATTAACGAAAGTCCGGAAATAGTTCTTTATATTTTATTTGAAATAATTACCTTTACTTTTGCATTTTTTTAAATGATTATTTTCGAATACCATGAACAACGCCTAATATTAGTCATAACCGTACGCATATTCATTTTGTTAATTCAATTATTATTCGGTATTGATGCAATTATTTTGATAGCGTGGGCAGAATTAAATCGAATTAATTACCTTAGCAGTTTGTTACTAAACTGCATGCTGTTGCTAATTACTAATTAGAGCAGCTCTGGACAATGGAAGACACCTGAGCGAATTTCGCTGTGAAAGGAAGAGAAGCGAGGCAAGTTTAATACGTTCTTAAGTAAAAAACGGAGGAGGACGAGCAGTTTGCAACTGAGTGTTAAACAGTCGAAGATCTAATTCTCATAAACGTCGCTTCAACATTCCTGTTTCCCGCCAAAAAGTGTTCAACGCATTCGTACCTTGCAAACAAACGTATTCGTACCTCGTGCTTGTTTGGTAATTAATTAATTTGCTACTTCGCTAATTAACCGTATTCCTGTATTTTGGCTAATGTTTCAATACAAGTATGATCATAGCTATGTTCATAACGAGTAAATGAATTGAATACGCAGGTCAGTGGGAAACGCTTACAATGCACAGATTAATGGGAAACAACTGCAATGCATAGGTGAATGGAAAATGATCTCAGATCGAGATTTTTATCCGTATCTGATCATCCTCATATGCCTGGAAGGAGACTAAAGTTGTCACGAGCTTTTATTACTACCATCATCTCTGCTGATCAATCACCGACATGTGAAGGCAATTGTGGATCAAAAGCATATCGACGGTTCATCACATCCTTTTGTGATTTACGATTACTGTGGAGATCGTTGAGACGGAAGATTCGATCTGGTTAAGTGGCCGTGTGGGAGTGAATCAAGATGGGTAATCGCTGATTACACGTAAATATGCCTTTCATAAAACTTTATTGTATTTGAATTAATATCACATGCCAGGAAAAAACACCACGGATGAACTTTTGGCATTTCACTTTGCCATAATTACTGAATGTATATTCAGTTTTGTCAGATTGACTGTACGTTTGTTACTTTTGCAGTCATGTGAGATTAAATTTAATTTCATTCAGTGCCATTTCAGTCTGTGAAGTTGAAGTGGTTTAATCTTGTTTTAATTGACTTTAGATTCAGTTAAACTCAGTGTTGGCAAATTCAACTGTTTCTTATTAAATTGTGTCATTTTTTAGAACAAGGTTTATTTAATTATCCGGATACAATTAAACTTTAATTGAAATTCGTAACAATTATTTGAAATTAATTAGTGTACATGTTGCCAACAGAAATCTATGACAGAATTTCGTAACGTTGTCAACAGATGATTTAATTAAGAAATCCATGCAAACCTTTAATAGTTTGTAATAAGTATAGTTTAGTCCACTTGCTATTTGTATGAGTTGTTAAAACCATATGATCGTATGGTATTAACATAAGTATTACAGTATTTATTAAAAGTGGTCTAAATTTAGTTTTAGAAAAGATTGAAGAAGCAAAGAATTTGCATAGAATTTTCGTGAACTTTTTACTTACAGACAGCTTACGAACAAAGGAAAAAATGAACTTATTAACTTTGAATATACCCCAGATAGTTGAAATAAACCTAACTTTTCAAGAATTTTGCAAGATTACTTTTTTTCGGAACAGAGCTTCAACGTTATGAAGTGTAACAAGTTAAATTTAACTTTACCGACTTCACCTGTACAAATATTGTTTTACGTAGAACTTGAATCCCAAAATAATTATTGGAGTTAAAACTGCAGCTAAAAATCTCTCGAGTACTTAAATACCCTAAAGTGCACTCGCTGTGACGGGAAAAACAGTATACAGCCAGAATCTCGCTGATTGACGAACTTCAACAATTTTCTACGATATTTTGCATGACCTCTGAAATTTCTTATATGACAGTGAATTCGAATGTGATGGAATAGAGTTTTCCTGGGTATTCGAATTTACTTACTTCGGGAGTTCACTTTTTGCTAGGCGACAGTTGAAAAGACCAAGTTCCTACAGCTGTACAAGTGTCGGGGAAAATCTAGTAAGTAAAAGCGAAAGAAACGCGAAGCCGGCAAATAAGATAAAAGTAAGAGAGCGTAAAGATCGCCGGGGATAATCTAAGCAGTTGTTTCTGCAGGACGAGAAAGTTCTCTTTTTTTTTTTAAGTTTTCACCGAACTCGGTGTTTGTGCTTTTTCACGTAAATACTTAAGTACATATATACACATTACGTACATATTTGTAAATTACAAGAAACGAAATTTGTATTTGAAGGTTGCAAAACTTGATAGCAACCTGGAAACGAACTCCGCGATATGAGCGGCAAACTTTTCAGACGGAATTTCTAGTATCTTGTATGCAATTTTCATCAGTTAATCTTCCTTCTGTTCTTTTTCTACTATCATTTGCAACGCTGCTAAAGAAAAAAATTTGTTTACCTTAATGTTTGTATATTGACTATTTGTTTATATGAATGCTTTTGTTAAAATTAATAATTTTTCTTTCTCATCCACGATTTTCGTACCGTAAATTTATTCCTGACTCTTGCCATAAAAAGAGAAGATAAGCAGAAAAACGTTATTACCAAACAATGGCATTGTTCGGGCCCCGCTGTAATTCGTAATTAAAAAGAATTCTGGGTAAACGCGTGTAGGAATAGAAAATTCATTCATATTCGGATCGTCTGGGTTTCCGCGTCGCGGATGCAACATGCAGTCGTTGTCGATCTCATAAAGTACCTATCCTTGCCACGCCAGCCACCCTCGGCAATGGCAACACTCCCCCAGCGCACAAGTCACAGTACCCCCAAGTGGTGAGTACAATGCGACGACGGAATGGGGGCAATGCGCGGCGCACGAGCACGGGGGTGAGAAGGTGAAACAAAAAGAAGGCTGTTACGCCCGCGATACGCACGAGCCTGCTATATACTTCCGGCTCCCGGAAGGACACTAACGGGGAGATACTCGCGATAAAGAGAACTGGAATGCGCTCGCGCTTTGACCCACACCACGATTTTTTTTGCAGCTGAGGGTACTACGAGTAATGACGATCGACATTCGGTGATTAAGCGTGCGATTGGGGAGCAACTTTCGGCACTTTTCAATCAGACGATCGCTTAAGCACTTCGCTGTATCGGATCGTTAAAAGATCTGTTGCGGACAGTCGGTACAATTGTACGATTCTGCTAGAGATGTGTTGTCTTAGCCAGTGACCTTGGCGTTGTCAAGGTTTCTACATTTCTGGTTTTATTGCTATATGAACAATGCAGGAGCAATTCAGCGTAATGACATTGAAAATCTGGTCCAGAAATTCAATCTCAAGTCAATGACACGTGAATAAGATTTGTATTTTATAACTGAAGAGATAGAGTAAACATAACGATTTAGTGATAGTCATTGAGATTTATAAATGGTTTCAATCATTTTCTGCTTTTGATGAGACCTGTAGATCTCAAGATCACGACCTTGACGAAGGCCTGATGACTTTCAGACTGTTCGATGTCCGAACTTTCTTAATTCTTACTTTCAAACACCGTGCTAAAGGCTGTCTGGTGTGCGTGTTAGAGAAAATGCAGCAACCTTTTCTCCCAGCGAGCCCTAAACGTTCCGTCCGTAACAGTTCATCAAAGGCTGAACAGAGCGATGATGAGCTTGGCACGCATTGTCGAACATGCAGAAGGGTGGAAAGGTTTAAAGGGGTGCATTGAGAAAAAGCCTCGCTTGAGAAAGAGAGGGAGCGAGGGATGGAGAGGCGGTGGAAGAGAGAGAATGAAGGAGACTGAGGGGAAACTGAAATGGGGAGAAGACAAGTGTTGCCTGGTGCAACAAAGTGCAAAGCGGGAAACAGCTTGGTGGGTTAGACTTCTCCGCCACTGCCGACTACTCATTTTCGAAAGTGGTTCATTTCTGTATTATTTACTGCTGCGTTGAAATTTTTTTTGAAAGAACAGCGACGGTGGAATGACTCATATGGACGGTGTCAACGTTCCTTTTACGTGTCACGTGCGCTTTCGTATTCGCAACTAATAAATAGTTGCCTAACCTAACGTCATCTTACTTAACTGAATATGTAAACAATTAACATGGCGTTTCGCTTCATTAACAATACGTTAACGACCCGTACAAAACATTTCCAAATAATGTGCAAGAATTTTTTATGCAATAAAAACCGACCTAACACAAATTAACATAATCTAACATAAATAATTCAAACTTGAACAGTTTTAATACGACAGCGAAAGTAATGTAAACCCTGCAGTGTAATTATCGGTGTATTAAAAATGCGAGTGGAAAGCAGCTCTACTAATCGAGTCTCCCCGAACCCAATAAGCGTCTTTGAAATCTTCTTTGCCTTATGCAAGCGCGTCAACAAAAATATTCCTTGAAAATTATTCGCCGACGGTTCATCGATATTTCATGGTACAAAACTGCTTGAAATTTCAAATAAAATATCCACGATGGAATTGACAATGCGAATGGACCAAGCGTTGTTATTGCTTTACCCCGATTTTATGCAAAGTGATTATTTCACATCTGGCAGGATGAGAAAGTGATGAAAAATTTGACCGGATTTCTGGCCACGGGGATGACGCTCGAATATGAAAAACGCAACTGTGTGAAATCCGCAATTACATATATAATTTACACGAATGAAACAATGCAATCACCACGAGGTGGATTTTCACGAGGATGTTTCGCTACCTTTTTGCGTTTCCCGATTTTCGGAAAGCCCGTTTGCCGAAGGGTAATAATTACATACACGAGGTGTACAATTTTAATTGGTATCTAAACCGAGTTATGGCGAATCATTACCGCTCACGCATAACGCGATTTTTACGCGCGAAGTTCACGTCTCCCCCATGAACGGACATAACGCGTTTAATAATCATCCGCGTTACGACCTTAAAATCGCGTTTACAATCAGGCACATATGCCGGCATCCAGACCCGATCGTAAATTTCATGAAATACGGAGTTTCACGAGGCAATTAAAACGAGCCGTTATACCAACCCTTAACCGCTCATTTGATTCCCAATCATCGCGTTTCCACCTTCACCCCGGATTGTTGACTGACTGCAGAGGAAGACTCGCAGATCGGTTATTATGTTAAAGAAGACGGAATTAAGAAATTGATTATTTTGTACACTGCTTGGCTCCAAAATCTTATCTAACATAATCTTGTATTTGGAAATACTTCAGAGAAGACAGTTTAATAATGATGCGAAAACCGCTTAAATACTAATGAAAAATAAATTGACATTTTCTAATTTTTATAATTGCTAATGTAATTTGTCTCAAACAAAATAAAAAGTAAAAGGAAAGAATTACAAATTTATATACGTAATCAACAACTTGTTGGAAAACCGATGGAAATAGAAATTAGTTATGAAATAGAAGACACGAAGTTCCTTGAAAACGAGTTATGAGATTGCCATTCAATTATTTCAACAAACAAATCTCCTACAAGAGCTAACATGATTACGTGTATTGCGCTAAATGTTTGTGTTACTTTATACTAAGATTATAAGCAATAAGCAAGTAAATAAATTCCCCTCCAACCCATGAAACTGTAACCAAGTTCAGCTTTGTAATATAGAAGGGGCGGAACAGACTTGCTTTAACGACTCGCTGAGTGATCCTGCTCTGCTTCTCTTCACATAAATTATGTACAATTTATATCTAATCTTTGCACACGGTACCTTGGAGGAATTATACGAGACAACTAAATCCGCCATTTTACCAACATGTCGCAGAGAACATCCAAATGGTAAAATAAAATAACAATGATAATAAAACATCACAGAGAAAATAACAAACAAAACAGCAACAATAATAATGCAAAGTGAAAGCAACAGTAACTATATAAGTATCGACAACTTTAAGTACGAAAAAGCAACGTTATTAACGATAAAAGTAGCTATATCAACAAGGCCAAAAACAGCTGCAATAATAACAACATTAATAACAAAAAAGTAACAAAAACAAAAGCAATAATGATACTAAAAATGTTGCAAAAAATAGACAATTAAATGGCACAGAAAATGCGGCATAGATTAACAACCATCATTTGACGAAGCCACTTTCCGACAGTCTTTTTCCTCGCGATTGCCAGGATTTGAATGAAGTCGCGTCTCGCGAAATTTCTCGTCAGTGTCATTCGTCGCACTGTATTGTTTCTAATTGATATTAATGCGTGTCGACAAGCAGGCAAAACATCAAAATGGGGAAACTCCGTGTACACGAAGTTGCCCGCGGCGACGACGTCTATGTTAATACGGGCGACCACAATAACTGCGAGAATAAGCTACGGCGATGCTGTGTCCCAGGGCGATGCGCGGCATTCACCTGCTAGACGGGCAGGCCGTAATTGGACACTGCTAATGCATCCTAACTTTGTTTTTGGTACGTGAGAAGGTACGGCGATATAAGGATACAAGGTTAAGGGGATACGAAGAAATGGAAAAAGAAGGGAAGAAGCTTTTAAAAGAAAATTCAACCTCCTTTTTTTGATCTCACATTTAAGAATGTGTTTGAATGTTTGAAAACATAATTTTCATAGAAAAATGTCTAGTATAATTATGTACAAATTATTATATATATATATATATTTACTATAGTAAGATAATGCAAAATAATATTATACACGTATTTCTTCATAATTTTTTCTTTCGTACATTGTAAACTAAAATTCACTTTTTTCCATCTACACAGATGAAATATCACTCTTTCAAAAACAGACAAATAAAAGATCACATTTTTAACGCGAGAAAATTCGTAAATGTCTATGGTAATATTCCATAAATGAAAGACGGGAATAAAGGCTAAAATTTCAATGTTTGCATACAAAGAACCGTTTTACCATCAACGTGAGGGAGAACCTATCGGAGAACAAAATGTATTATACTTTGCATGGAACAAAAATCGATTTTGTATTTTCATTGTTAATCAGAAATCTAACTCTGCAAAATGACTAATTTGCTATTATTATGCGAACACTTTAAAAATTGAGCTCTCTCCAATGTAAAACAGAGAAAATCACGAGCAATTTTATTAAATTTTAATTTCCTGAATGCAGTATTTTGTTCATATTTATGAACACACGGTTGTTTGAAAATTAATTAAAATACAAAATTGTAGCTTGCTGCATATTCAGTACTACTTTTTCTACAAAATGAAAATAATTATAAAATTTTAATTAACTTTCGGAATTGAATAGAGTCCATGTTTTTTACACTGTTTTTTTGAGTAAAAACAAAAATGGTTTACACATGCCTTTTTGACACTATTTCTTGTTGATTTCATATTTAATAACTCAGTTTTACTCGACGGCAACATGATTTGCAATGAGTCTCAATGAAACGAAAGTGACTTGTGACGCTTGGTTTTCCATCAATCATGATAAAACGCCATCCGCACTTATGACCCTTTCATTTCGTGCAGAGAAATATTTATTACCTTTACTCCTGCTTGCTGAAAAATATTCATCAAAGCATACCCAAACATATATCAATAAATACGTACAAAAAATCCGGTAACGTAACTTCATTTACAGCCGTATATAAAAATTCCAAAAATTGAATAACATATTAATATTATATTATGCTAGAGAAGGTTATATACAAGAATATATTGATTTCCTTTACTTTTAGTTGAGCAAGTATATTCATTAAAGCATATCCAAATATATGCCCAAAATCCAATGACATAACATCGTTTACATTCCTGCACAAGAGTTCCAAAAGTCCGACCAATTACATCTACTGTTAGCTTTCTATTCAACCAAATTGACAGCCGTTAACTCCCGCCGTACCCCAACAATATCCCAAACCCCGAAACGGTCGCCTCCCGTGAAAAACGTCAAACATCTCTCATCCCCCACTGCGCGTCACGTAACCCTCCGTCGCGAATTTCTTCTCTTGAACTGCGCCACCTTCGCGCGTACCGAATTGATTCTATTATGACGCAATTCATTATGCAGATAACTTAAAGCTGCGTAACTCTCTTCTCGTTATTATTCCTTAGCTGAAATCACCTCTTAAAAACGATGTTGAATAATTTAACGAAAATGCACGCCAGGGCTTAATTTTGGGTCATAATTGAAACACGTTTAATCGCGTGCGCGTGACAATGGAAAAAGAAGTGGGGGGGAAGCGTGAGCGATTAATTAGCGCAGGTCATTGTGCGAGTGCGAGACGGGAATAAGTGGGGAGTAACTGCGCGGCTTAGACCGATAAGATCGGCGGATACGGAGCGTAGGGAGGGGGTGTGACAGGAGAGGGAGAAGAGACCTGGAAGCGAGCGTCTGGCAAGCGAGCTTGTGTGGGAGCGACCTGC
>JABFPT010001195.1:15662-28073 GCA_022817245.1 Nixonia krombeini | reverse complement strand
CCGCGAAGTTCAAAGGATTTGCTTGCACAGGGAGCGTTCACCCAGTGCTCTTGAACCTTGAGGGTCGATATGCAGGCATAAAGGCCTCGTGCGCAAAATACCGACAGATTGAAGTGTGCATGCATTAACGATTTTTATCGCATGCCTCGCACAGAGCATACATTTCCCTCGACTTTGCGAACGTTGTTGAGAAACCATACCACGTGGCTTTTTCCACGAGTAATTTTATACACATTTATATGAAAAATGAAGTAATTCAAAAGCTGACGGTAGAACGGAACAATTTGTAATACTGAAACATAAACGTACAAAGAATATTGCAATCGACGTTTTCTATACGTTGTTCTGTGTACAAATGTATAATCCAGGGTCGCGAATCTTTGCACAGTCCGAGACTTCCAAAGTCATTACTCGAATTCTTGGGGTAGCCATAAAAGTGTTAGCCTTATTTTCGGATCTCTGTGAAAGACACTCTTCGATCTTCTCCGTTCGCGACGTGTCAACATAGGTGCGTTGACCCGCAAATTAGCATGGAAAAGGAACAAAATAAAACTTTTAAGCATTTCTGCAACGGTCTTTGCACTTTTTTCCATTCTTGCTATATTACTAAATTACGCGCAACGTTTCTACGAGAAATAGTCAGGTAATGACGCCCGCGGCTAGAGTTAAACCACCCCCACCCCTTGATTATCTATCGATAGTAAAAACTTCATTTCACATTGTTTCCTTTCTATCATTAATAGCCTGCTACGATTTCCACAAAGAAAGTTTTCCCACACTTTGCTTTCAATTACAACCAATTTCAGCGGAGCGTGCTCATAAAATCACGTAATACGCAATACGGCACGACGCTTTATATCTGTGCACTCAGTGCCGCTCTCGCGCGTACAAGTATTAGAAAATCTCGCGGCTGTACCGATACAACATTGTTGTTCCCCAACGTCGACATATCGAGACGAAAGGAACATTGAAAATGATCAATCGTTTGTCAAAGGTCGACGACCATCGATAACGCTGCCAAACGATATCGTTTGTGAAAAATTGGAACAAAAAAGAGTGAACTCTTTTTGCCGCTTCTTCGCGCGTGCGGTGGCATTGGCGGCAAACCGCGACTTGAGAAGCGAGCGACGGCACCGCAATTACGTCTGGCGCTGGGAAATGCTTACACGCGGGTTATTTACCTGCGTGACGCACTGGCTAAAACGGCTCGAGTGTTTTATGGCCAGATACAAACGGCGAGCGGTCACGTGGTAGCGGAGCGCGTCGCTTCGCGTCCTCTGCGTCTACCAAAAGTAGGTCGTCGATTCAGAGTTCGCGCTCTGCAGCCACGAACGTTTGTACGCGTGGCGCGGTAACGGGACCGTGAGTAATCGAAGATCGCAGACTCCGGAAGCCTCTCACCGATCACCGGAACACCGGCCGCCCTTGTTCCGCGTTTTGAGAAACGAGATACGTCGATCAGCGGCGATCGGCTAATGATCTGTAGTGTGACGCGTTCCGCCAATTCCTTTCAGAAAAATTCACCTTTCACGGGTCTTCCATACGAGCGTTATTCACCGGTTGTAACTCGTTTGGTTCGTATCTCCTTTTGGCAGTGGTTCGCCGGGTTTCAAAGAAAGCGCTAATAAAAGCATTTGTTTTATTGTTACAAGTTGCACAGAAGTACTATTATTATCTTGTATAACAATATGTAGGCTAATAATGAGTGGAATGTGTAAAAAAAGATTTAGTAAAGTCAGTAAAAGTCGACAGCGAAAAGAATAAATTAATGTAGTGAATCTGAATTAGCTTTGAAGATGCATTGAAAAGTGTGCTATAAAATCACATTTAGCGAGAGAAGTGGAGAAATGAAATTAATTGACGGAGATGAGAGATTAATTGCATGTTGAAAAGTGATTAGAATTTAAGAATTATCTTACATGCATATACCGATTGTTGCTTTAAGTACTTTAAACACAGATATTGATACTTAGAGAAATAATGCGTTCGCTTAATGAAGCGTACCTTATCAACGATACGGTGGTATTCTTCACAATTCTCTGAAAGTTAAGCGATGCCGTTGTATTGTAATTAACGTTGGTTGTACAATTGAATGCAAGGTCGACAACGTCAAGGTCAGGTTTAATGATAAAAAGCTACATCTTCGTAGATTTTTAAATCAAAATATTACGTTTCTAGCGAGGGTAAAACGAGAGTATCAAAAGATGAGATTACCTTGCTAGCATTATCATTAACTTAGTATTATTACTCGAATTTACATAAAACGTAATCTACGACAAATAACTGTATACATTCACCATACATTTTATTTTGTTTAAATCAAAATAGTTTATTCATAAAACATTCGTATAGTTTATATTTCGATTGTGTCATTCTGTTATGACTAAGTTGATGTTTAAAAAAAATATTTTAACTTCTAATCACAATTCTATGCAAGAGTACAAAAGTTCTCGTAAAAGTTTCAAGACCCACATCTAACCTAACCTAACACAATGCTACACTGAACAGGACATCGCGATTAACTAGTCAAAAAACATTAGTAATAATACTGCGAGTGACATTGTACAGTTTAACAATAATCTTGTGTAACTACAGGTATGATTAAAACATTTTTCACCATTTATTGGAATTCCCACAATTATTATCCTTAAGTTGAACAAGTGTCGCTGTGCCCTCTCATTGCGGTTACTCGTGTACCAGCGGTGTACTACAAGTACAACGATTGTCGTCGCTATCGCAGAATCGGTCGGAGGCAGTGGGCGAGCGTACTCGCAACGGTCATATGACATTTTTTGCCATGTCCGTTAAGGCTGCGATGCCTACATAAATTCGTGACACGGACGCAGTGTAATTCTCTTCCAGCAAAAGCGTTACTCGCCCACTCCGAACAGCGTTTCCCGAATTCCGAATACCATTAAAAATATCAGATTATGTTTTAAGAGTGTTGCGCGTCTTTCATCACATCGTTTACGTCCTCAGAATTATCATTTCACTTTTTTTCAGGTATAATTGCAATAATACCGGGTTAAATAATTTGACTAAGAAAATGAAGTATTCATTTTTTAGAACTCTTCTATATCACTTATATTTTAATGTAATGTAATGAATCTAAATTTTTTGCCGGATTAACAGAAGAAAAGAGTCATGTTACAAAAGAAAAGCGTGAGAATACTTGCACTTTCTAGCAAAGTGATGGCATTAAACGTCATTTTACACCAGGTGCCGCACATATGAAAGTACGATGAACTTGAAATTAGAAAATGTATAAACTTTCGATTTAATTATATTTAATCAAGCACAATTCAAATCGATTTTCACTGTAGCGAGTGACATTCGCGCTGGTAAACAAATACGTTACGCGACAGTAAAACGTTAGACAATTTACAATTGCAATAAAATATAAGAAATCGAAAGTTACATGAAAACAGTTTATAAATATACAGTGGTAAAAGTCATATTAGAAACACTGTGACTGAACTCAATAAAGCCAACTGGTATGTGTGTGTATATGTTCAAGTATAGCAGGAAATACAGACGAAAATGTTTTTTACATGATGTTTATTTGTTCAGAATTACTGGATAGTTCCTGATCAGATTTATATAGAATTTAAATTAACATTACAGAAAATAATTGGGTATCGTCATTAGACATCATAACCAAGAACTTATCTTTCTCTGTCTTGAATTTCTAACAGGGTGATAAACAAGAAGCACATTTTTTCTAATTCAGAAATGCTATAAGTGGGAACTTAATCGGAACCTAATTAAAGCTTACTTAAGTTGAAGTAAAGAAACAAGGCCTTGAAAATTACCGTTTTCATCGGCATTTAGTTCGGGATTTTATCTTTAACGGATTTTTGTTCGCCGTAAGGTAATTTAATCAAGACCTAAACGCAAATGTCAAGCTCACTATTGAGACAACAAAAATGTTTTTCAATATCTGTTCGAGTAGTCTAAATTTCTGTATGGAAAAGGGGATTTATTTTTCAATCTACAATCATGTTGATGAAAATTTCGGAATCAGAATAGAAGGAAAATTGCCTTGGGTACAACCGTAACTGCGATACATAAGTATACCTATGTGCATGTGTATGTGCTCGCTATGCGACCCGGAGAGTGAAAGCATCGAATAGTGAAAACATTTTATACACGCTATTTATTCACACGGAAATGCATCCACGCCGTATCATCAAAGACAAAAGGAAGCGGCATAGACAATTGGACTATTCGTCCCAAAGTCCCTATTAAGTGTGAATTCTAAATTGGAAGTGTCGTTTTTGAATGAGATTCTGACAAGAGAAAAATTCTTTAACGTCTTTTGTAAAATAATGCGACGTCTGATCGAAATAACGTTATTACAAAAAGTGTCATCGACCAATACTGTCATAACGGTTTTCACTTCTACAGGTATCGGCGAATTATACTACAGCGCATACTCCAATTTTGCAGATATGCTCATCCTGCAGTCAGAAATAATGAAAAACAATTATATCTGCGCGAATGAAGAAACGATATTAGAATCGATATTAGAAAACGATATTTTAATGAAATTAAAAACGATAGATGAGAAGAAACGATATTAGAGATCGATAAACCTCGCACATCCGGTGAAGTAACGACCTTACTCGCGGTGAACTGCCGTTGAGTATCGAATGACTGCGTAGTAGCCAAACACCGAATCCCGCAGTAGTCAGATAACCGTTATCATCCCAGCCATATACGTCTACAATACAACGAACTGAAAACTCAAGGAGGGTGTCAACGGAATGCCGAGCAAGAGGACATAAAAAGTCGAACAAGGCCGGTTCCTAGGTGAAAAATACAAAATCACGAATCAGAAGCGAATTCGAATCACGATTTCGACCACAGTGATCAAATTTCGGTATTCGCTGGTCTTTTCGTTATTCATCCACACGCGAATTTTCAATGGACACGTTTCATTTCACTTTCTACATCCACGACGCAAGAAACATTCTGCACAATGTACACATAAATGGTTTGTTGTTCGCTTATTATTTGTGTACAACACTTTTACTGCACTTTATCAAATCGTTTATTTTCGTCGTAATGTTAACCGTGACGACAGTGAGTTGCGGCAGAATGTTACGATTGTTTATGTATCAAATTAAAAAGCGGCGAGAGATCGATAGCCGGAATTTTACCGTTAAATCGTTGCAATGTTGTCAAGTGCGTCAGTTTCAGCACTGTCAATAAGCAGCGAGGCAAAAATGCCAACGATACAAGAAACGTCGCGCAAACTTGGCTGGTCATCCATGACCTATCATCATCCTTCGTTAAACAAGAGAAACGCAGCGAGATATTTGCACTTGTCGCACAAGAGAGTGACCGATTCGAGGAGGGCCTTGAGCTGACAAGAGCAAACACTCGTTATCGGCCACGACCCAATCCCAGACGAGTCCCTCAACTTCTATTTCCGTCGCACTTTACTTTCCATTGCGACACGGCGCTGATGATAATACCATTTTGGAAAAAATCCGTTTCGGTTTAAAAGCATTATTAATTAATTTTGATTAGCAACGATCAGGTTTTTTATTCGGTATGTAACTTGAATTGTTCCAATTCATTAAAAACTGTACGAAGGTCCGTTACATCTGGACGAAGTAATCAAATAATACTTTTTATACGGATTTATTTAGCGGAATCTCATTATTCTCAGGTGATGGTGGAAGAGGTTAAGTTGGGCAAACAATTTGTTATGGAGCGATCGACTGTATGCTCTAATTACAAAATGTTGTTAATTTCCAACCGACGAAAGGAAGATTTGTCGTTACTGATAGGAAAGTAAACTATACACTCCCATCAAATTATCGACATTTCCTAAACGTACACGTAAAGGATGTTTAACCGTGAAAAAATTAGCTTCCCCTTAAATGTTTCAATTTTCAACGAGGTGAACGTAAATCGGCAGAATATGCATCACAATAATACAGAGGAAATCAATAGCCTGATAATGCCTCCAGATAAGAAGCATCGATTTATCGAATGACCTTGCAACGTGTAAGCAAATTAACGTATGATATACTTGAGTACATTTTGTACACGTATGTATGCAAAGTATGGAAATGCAATTGTATTTTACAGACACTATATACAGGTTCATCGAAGCAGCGTCAAATTACACTTTTCTATCGAATTGTAAATCAGGTTAATTATATTAATGTCAGGAATCATTACTACTAATATTTAGTCCAAATTACTGAACTTGTATATATGACTGGTTCGGATCGGTATAATCACGTCTAACTGAGATTAAAAAAATTGAACGTTGATCAACAAACATTTTTCTTTTTTTGCTATAATGGAAAAAACGTTTAGATTGTTCCTTTTTTGGCAATATACAAAACTAAATTCACAAGCGTATGAAAAAATTATTTTATTTTCGTGAGAATTAAATTAAAAGAGCGCTTCTTACACGTTCGCATCTTCCCTGTGCAAAGGAAAAAGAATAATTTCCCATGACGATTGTTTCTACTGTCAAGGGACGCAAGCGGTCACCGTAAAGGCTAACAGTGCCGTGTTCTATATGCTTTACCTGCTGCGCGACCTCGCGCCGAGGTGCGTCAAAGATCAAACGTATCGGTTACCAAAGTCGCGTCTCTTAGATGAAGTTCGCACGAGAAGTTCTCTGTTTTCATTTTCGTTCTTATATTTTCATTACCGCGTTACCTATTTCATTGTAACCGCTATAAATTACCTTTAAATTACGCACGTAAATGCGTCTACGACTAACGAGAACAATTCGTACAAAAATATTACTTAGGATACAACTGTTAATATGCACCGTATCTTTACAGTTGCGTACGGTATGTACATTCGCATTAATAACTTCCAGTGGAAAATAAACTACGAAATTTTTTGCAGGAAATTCTGAAATATGTATAACCTTTGCTTAATCTTCGGCTTTGCTCTTCCGCCCAGCTCACTCTGTACTCGAGGGTTACCAACTGGCATAACCCTGGACGCGACAGTCTCTATCCGGTTTACCTTTACATTCTTTTTAAACATTGTTGTAAATACGAGATGACGATTGTTCTCGTGCGAGTACGTCGTCCTTGCGTCATTTTTTCCTTATCCCAGTCCAGCCATTATAAAGGAAGGGAGGAGGGGTGAGGGGGGTTCGGGAAGGAGAGGGGGTGTAAGGGAGGGATCTAGGGAGATAGAGAGAGAAAGAGGTTTTTCCATAACAATAAGTTGTTTCCAACCTCAAAATTATATTAGTCATGTGAAAGGCTGGCTTAAATTCCATACGAAATAAAACGCGCTTTCATGAAATATATTTATATTCAGATCTCACATTCAATAGAGCGCCTCCGACTATTGTTAAGAGTTTTATATGTGAAAAATTATTTTACAATCGTTTGCAGCAACTTTTCACGTGTATCTGAGCAACAGTAATGCGCGTCAAGTTCTAAAAAAAGAGCAAATCGCGTCGACCATGGCCATTTATGTCGCTCAATTTCGAACGTTACGTCACATTCCTTCCACCGTGTCACGCAAAATCGGCCGAAGTCTTGTATTACACGAGACACCAAAATTATTCCTTCACTATTTCGGAATGCGCAAAGGTCGCTTATTTTTAGCCTCGCCATCATCGAGTATTCTTCTGAAAGTATGCGCGTTCTGTAGCGAACGCTGGACAATACGCAACGGCCACGGCAACGGCCACGGCAATGGCAACGACGGCGGCGGAGATTTGTCGATGACGAGAGAAGCTCACGACTTGCGAAGCTGCAGGGTGCTAGCAACGCAAGACGAGCGTATTTACATTGGCGAAGGTCACTGCGACCTTGAGATCACATCGAATAAACAAACACGTCCCGTCCAGTCTGCCGTTCCTCTATTAACAACTGTTGAGACTCCTCGATTCTTTTACGAGCTGGAGAAAAATAGACGCTTAAAAATAACACCGAACTTAGGGCAGTCGCAAATGCTCGGTAAAGCCCGGTGACGTTCGTCCTCTACACTTCGGATCAATTTGTTCCTTCGACGTATAAGGCCACCGCGAAGCATCCAATTTTGCAACATTGACGGATTCGATTTCATCACGATGCACTTAATTTCGGTCGACTGAAAAATTTGGGAGTCACATTTGTTGCCGTAACACGTGGAATATTCAGAGAATGTTTAAACGAGCGACTTAAGATTAGACGCATTGCCGGGTCTGGGTCTGAAGTGCAGCACCGCCCTACCTCCCGGAGAAAGGAGACGCGTAACAGGTACACACCGTATCTTTCGTGTATGCATTAAAAGCGGCCGCGTAGGTGTTGCGACCTACCGCAATCCTCCGCAACATTGGCCGAACGGAAAAGTGATAAATGACGCGTGTAACGGACGAAGTAAAGCGCGCATTCTTATTTCCTCCTCTTTTTTCTTTTTTTAACGATATCGGCTGCACATACCTTTTACACACTTTGTAGTCAATTCCCTCAATTAAATCCAAAATGCCACATATTTTGATCATTCGCCAAAAGTCATTAACGAAATTTTATTTCGGATTAGCGAGACAACAAGTAGGTTTCATATCGTTAATCCGATTTATTTTTTTAGCGTTTTAACCTTTAAAGCTGTATCGGAGTAGGTGATGCTTAAAAGTCTACACTACCGAGTCAATGTCATATTCCTCAATTTGGAATGTAATAAATAAGCATAATGCAAATGTCTTAAAAATTATGACATACAATTATAATAAAAAAGTAGAGGTAAAAGTTTTCCGCAAAAAGGAACACGTATATTCCGCAGTTGTTACCGCTGCATATTCATTATTACTGTTATGTACAACAAAAATATCACGTCCTCCTCGGGCACATCGTAAGTGTAAAGAGTATTGCTAAGCAATTGAATGTACAATAAAAAAAAATGTGTAAAACGTACATCGCTTGTTATGCATTTGTCCCAACAAAACCGCGGGGAAAGGCCCGGGAAGAGTCAACTTGACGGGCAATCGAGAATTCCGTCAATTGCCAAATGTCACGAACGACTTCAAACGTAATTAATAATACGAAAAGCGTGGGTCGATTTGCGGGCGTGTGCGTACGTCGACGTGAGTAGACGTAGCTCAAGGTGTTGAATGAAGTGGAGGATTTCAAGTGTGAGGAGATTTCTCGCCACGTATAAAGTTACCGGACATCTGATACGAAACCTTAACTTTTAAATTCAGCCAAGTCCTTCTAAACTAGACTGTCGTCACCTCGCAGTGTGCTAATTTGAGGTCACGCAGAAGTTTGAGGGACGATTGACCGTCTGCGAATATTAGATACGATCAAGTGACGCGCTTCGACTTTTTTCAGTATCGTTTTTCCTCGCATTCCGCGCGAACCTTTCGACTAATCAATAGTAATCGCGAGTTGTTTCTTAAAACAGCCGCAAAGAAAGAAATTAGCGTAGAATCGATGTGGAACTAACAGAATTTTCTACCAGTTCCTAATTTCTCCAATCCGAATTATCGCTTCTCCCATCATTCTCTGTAACAGTTTTCATCAACAGGGTTGACAACTTACGCTTCTAATCCTGTAATTGATATTGCAATTAAGATGCAAAAATTAATTTAGCAGTTGACTCCGACTGCAGTCCTAACCTAACCTCAATTCCAATGCGCTTAACGTTTATGCCGCCTATGTCAGGCGTTTGAACGATTGCCGAGCCTGTTTACTCTTGAATAATGGAGCTGCGTGACAAAGATTTAACAGTCGTTGGGGAAGTTGCCTAATGCAGACCGCGGTACGACCTTGAGTCCGCCGAACGTAACGCGCTTAATGCTCGCGAAATGAGAAGCTCGACGCGCTAAATCAACCGCTTCTCGTAAAATTCTGACACCATGGCCGCCGATAAAATGCTAAAAGAGCACTTGATCACGCGCGACACTCCAGGGTCAAGAATCTACCAAAGCTCGGCAGCTCGGTAGCTCGAGAGAGCGAGAGTCCTCGGTCATAATTGAAGGAGTCAATTGGTGTCGCTCGAAGTTAATGCGCTGATGAACGAATTAGGAATGTGATGCCAACGTGATCCGCTACACTCGCGCTATTCAAATGCACATGCTGCGCCATAACCACGTCTCTCTTTATCCCTGTTGTTTCGTCCGCCTTTTCAACAGTTAACATAACCGAGGACTACGTTACTAAATGAATATGATTTAGTATTTAGTGGAATAATTGCAACTCAAACGTACGCTCCTTTTTTTTTACTGTTATATTTTATTAGTTCCTTCCTCAGTTTGTTATTATATACACCATAATGGGGAGTAGGGCTATTGAATTTATCAGTTTGTAATTAAATACAAATATTATACACTGCGGATGGAATGGCTTGTGTTTCGGATTCTTCTTTGGAAATGTAAATGTTACGAATAGTAGTAACACAATAAGTGGAATATGTTTAAACGTTAAGGTAACTTTGGAAAATGGTAATAGAGCAAACGTATTCAACCGACTTTCTCCAATTTTCAAAAAAGAAATTCCAGATGGGTTTCTATGCTTTTCTGAACTCCATTTTTCAAGTATGGTAAACTGACATGGGAATCCAGGTGGGTACTGCGGTAGGTATGTTAGAAATATTTAGGTTAAAAGTAGAAACAAATGTTTGAAAACGTAGACGAATGTAGAATATAGAGGAGTAGCATTCGCACAATTACTTTACATCTTCGAGCAACAGGTGGAGCTGCTTTTTGCTTGCTATTATGTACTGAAATGAGGAATAACGTCACACTACGTTTACTTCGTGCTTATATCATTCGAACTAATTTCTCATTCATAAATATATTCTGTTAAGCAATTTTTCAAAAAAAGAATGTTGTAAAGTACTTGTATGTTGTAAACAGAAATTTTTGCGGAAATTTTACAACTGAATAATATTTTGCTACACTTGCCTTTACAAAATATACTCCCAGTTACGTTCGTTGGCTACATATAAAGTCTATGCAGAAACCGCTTGTGCCAAAACCGCACAAGCTGGATTGAAAATAATCATTTTCAAAAAAAAATTACTTAAGTTACTGTCGTGCGCAAAAAGGTATAACAACTCAATCCTTTTAATTCCCCAAAGTTAATATCGGTTGTCGCGCTTATACCCGAGTTACGTTACCTCGTGAACCATTTCCTTTCCAAATATCAATAGGCTGCGAAATGTCCGCTTTCAAGGGAAAAGAGCAAGTCGGCAATTACGCCGAAAGTAATCGAAAGCGATAGTTGCAGTAAATTTGACGTTAGACTACGTGATTAGACGTACCGTAACAAAATTAACCAGGAAGTGAAAAATCGACTTTCCATTCGACTGCGCGGAATGTTGACGAAAGGACGGGTAGGAAAATGCCATGCCGAGGTAGGTGAGCCGGGAAAAACGAGGACGGGGCGGTGATTCGAAATGGGGGAATGAGGAGGAGTGAGGAGGGGTGATGAGGGAGCGAGCAGTGTTTAACGAATCGGGGTAGCCGAAAACGCCCACGCGTTTTTACGAGAAACTGCCGAAGGCCGTGTCGCTCGTAAATTTTCGCATTGGGGTAGGGAACCCTCGACTCTGGCTCGTTTTCACGACCGAGGGTCTGGAAGTGTTACGACCTTGCCACGTGGAGATGGGCCGCCAGGGCGAGGCCCTAAAACAGATCCGAATTAATACGTATATAATTCGTGTGGATGATAAAAGCTCTTCATTGCCGAGGGACATTGCCTGATATTTCCCTCGGAGATTCGTGCGAAAGTGACACGTGCGAACGCGACGGCTCGGTCGCTGCCTCCAGTTGCCGGAAGACAACCTTCTCGACAGCCTTACAAGCAGCCGGGATATTGCGATTCAACGGTTTTCCGTCGATCCATCATTCGCCACGAATAACAACCTTTACAAAACGCGTTTATCACCGACCTGATTTTTCGAGCATTCCCGAATTCCGAAGATAAAACCGGACTGGGTCTCGTCACTGGGATCAGTGTGAGGGCGATTTATGACGTATTAGATTTGTAACGAATTTCCGCCGTGTTTTTAGAAGACACGAGATATGACGAATGTTTCATTCGTGAAATAGGCAATTAATAATAAAGCGATTTGGCATATGCGAATGGCGACCTTCGGAAAGATGATATTTTTATCGGGCGACGGGTCCCGTTTATAGTCCATTGTTCCTCGGATGGCTCTTTGTCGTCGGTCTTCGCTTCGCAAATTTGTTTTTATTTTCACCAACTCTTTCCCTTCGGTCTTTTACTCGTTTCCTTTGCCCCGGCGAGTTCCTTTTTTAATCCTACGAATCCACCGATACAGCCGGACGGACAGTCCGACCGTTTTAGTTCCATTAGGCCAATGGCAGAAGGAGACAAGGTCTCCCGTGCCGTCTGGGAATTAGTAGGGATTAACAAGGCGCAGACATCGCTGCTCTGCCGACTCGCATTCTTCGCGACGAACTTCTCC
>JABFPT010001194.1:9996-25731 GCA_022817245.1 Nixonia krombeini | reverse complement strand
AGAATTCACAAAATTCGTTTATATATAGAATTGTTAACATGCTCCAAGACACTTACGAAGACTGTCAGCTATTGTCACATTCTCACGCTTGTCGAAAACAGATGAAATTATTAATATAAAATATACGAAAGTCATGAAAACACTCGTATCGTAATGCATAAATATGAATACGAAATTATACAATGCAATGAATATTTATTAAATAATGCTTGTGAGTGTAACATTCTTCCAAACTTTTGTTTTCTCACGCGCACATATTTTTGTCATCGCGATGAAATGTATTTCTTACAATAATAGCGCTAATCAAACAATTGAAAAAACGTAACCCCATTCAGTCGCTTAATTCGCAATCGAGCAGTGAGAAGCGTCGTAACAAATTCCAGCTCGGTCAATCCTTTTCATGGCTCTCGTGCTGCCCTCCTTCGAGCGAAGAATAAATATGACGGCAATAATCGTCGGGCTTTTATCAATTTCTGCGAAGGAGCTTCCGGAGGCTTCGTTAAAAACAGCGACGCGCGTATTAAAATGCAGAAGTAATGGGATCTTTCATGAATAATTGAATAACGCGGCGAGAAAGTCAGGGGGAGGGGGAGTTTGCTCGCGTGGATCCGAATGGCAATTACCGGTCCTCAAGCACAACGCGGACTTTCTGACCAAGTGGCTTTTCATGTTTATTAAAGCGCCTACTTCCACATTTGCATCTTTCATTCTGATAAGTGGTGACAGCTCCGACTGTTTGCATAAACGTGCACAGTTGCACGCCTTTCCAATTAGCAACAGAGTCATTGGCGAAGTCGATGAAAAAAGCTTGTTACATCGTCAAGTGCGGATATTTGTTACGCGCGCATTTCCCGCACACCCTTTCGTCACCTCGCTACGTCGCGCTTTACATAGCAAAAATCTACGTCGGTTTGTCAATAAAAAAAGACATCGCTCACGCTGAGACCACGCCGATGACAATTATCGGAAAAAAGAAACGGCGACGGTTCGATCGCGCGACTGATTGAAAACAAAATGCTCGTTTACGAAGCGTAACCTACATCGGTTGTTTACTCTCGCGTGCCTGCACGCGAAAAATCGCGAGAGCCGCCGACATGCCGGGGTATAGGGGATCGCATTTTCAACCGGCATTCCCGTCAGTCGCTTGAAATGCGAGAAATTTTCATTAGAAGAACCGACGAGCGGTGCTAGCATTGATCTTGAATGCTCGAGCCTCCCCGAAAACCTTGACCACCCCGACGCCGCCACGGATGAAGAATCCTTTACTCCTGTACCGCTCGATTATTAGTTGAACAAACAACGCTTCTGGCGATATTTTCACGCTTTCGTATTCAACAGGGACGAGAGTAGAATATCATCGAGTGCCGTGTCAAGGCTTTTTTAGCACGATCAACATTTATCTCTGTCGTGGGCGTTGTTACTTTACCATTTTATGGTAAACATGTGGATTTAATGGGTAAGAAATGGTTGCGGTTGTAGTAACCGGGCAATCTTGTTCTGGGCATAACTAAAATGTTTAATTATTGGTATAATTGTATCATTTCAAAAACTACGAATGTAATATGTAATAGGGAAAATCAGAAACATTATTTCAGGAATAGTTTAGGAACGGTGAATATGATGTATAAATCAAACAAATTTTCACGCCACAACCACTCAAATTTGTCCTTTTTTCCTGAATATCTCCGCTCCTAGTGAAGGGAAGGGCCAACATAGGTAGTGATTCTTGATGTGCGTCGCGAGATCTATCCATTCGTGTGTATCGCAAAGCTGAATTCCGAAGTTTATTTTTCGACAAAAATTGAAGGGGTACCCCTTTGGAAAAATACTGAAAAATCAACTTTGGATTTCAGCTTCGACTTGTATACCAATAGCTAGATCTTGAAACGGACATTAAGAAACACCCTACATATTGGCCTCTCTCGCAAATAGGAGCGGAGATATTGAGGAGAAACCCCCACGGAAACCCCTTTGGAAAATTGTGAAAAAACTTTGGGAAACGTTCTCTTGAGTTTTTCACACCATACGACGCGCGCTGCGACGAGGAGTCCAAATCTGTATAATATTTGCGGCGCTGTTGACTGGAAGTGCCTCTTTTTGGCGAAAAACCGAAAAATGACAAGGGTAAAACCGGACTAATGGCAGAGTAACCGTAATTAAAGTCTCTAATGTTGGTCAATCTTGACATGAGTTAGCTTGTTTTATTGGTCTTAATGCGCGGAATAAGGCGGTGTCTGTTTTACAATGGAATTCTAAAATGGTACAGAGTTATAGTCCGAGAAGTGTGAAATTTCAAAGGAAACGACTCGAACTCCCCCAATTTTCTCTGTTTTTTCTCAATATCTCCGCTCTTAATGGCGGGAAGGGGCAACATGGGGGGTGATTCTTGATGTCCGTCGCGAGATCTATCCAATGGTATACGATTCAATACCGAAAGCTGAAGTTGATTTTTCGCGAAAAATTGAAGGGGTACCCCTTTACAAATTTTCACGCCACAACCACTCTAATTTTTCATTCTTTCCTCAATATCTCCGCTCCTACTGATCGGAGGGGCCAACATGGGTAGTGATTCTTGATGTACACGACGAGATCTATCCAATGGTATATGATTCAATACCGAAAGCTGAAGTTGATTTTTTGCACTAATCGTCGTATCAACCCGTTTTTGGGAAATGAAGTTCCGAAACTTTGTGTACCATTAAAGTAGAGAGATCATGCAAATGTTGTGACTTCCGCGATCGTATGCACTTGCATTATTTTTACATATTGAATCTTTTTTGGCATTACGCACACAAGTGGCTACTTCACTCTTGATTGAAATTTAGTCTCGTTCTAATGCGGTCACCTGTTTTGTGTTTAATATTCACTAACGAAAATGTCTAATATTGATAACAATTAACTACACATTTTACTAAGCAACTGTTATTATATCGACTTACACGCTGATCTACTTTCTAAACTACAACTACTAATATGCGCAAAGTTGTAGCAGCAAAATCTCACAGTCTTTCTTAAATCATGAACTTTCATGAAGTTCCGGTAGTATCAACCAAAACTTCCAGTTATAACAACTACATTTCCGTGACAGTTGCCGGTAAATGTAGTTACTCGAAGCAAGTGTATAACAAACAAGGTAATATAATTTTCATGTCCACAACTCGTTTTTTCCAACGTAATTGTTGCAGTTATACGCCGAAATTCGCTTTTACTACACACAATCACGCACACACACACCGCTGAATTATATCTCTGATCGCTTAATTAAAAACGATTGCCGGCATGAACTTCATTTAACTTTTAATTACTGAAAAAAGATAACTTGTCATTGCGAATGCAGATCGCAAATGAAAAGAGTAGCGAGACGCGACGGTATATCAAAATGTTCGATACAGTGAATGAAAACGCGCGAAGTAAATAATTCAACGAAACTCACGGCATTCTCTTTCGCGGCGTAATTATTTACTGCAGCGTTCGTAATACCGCTCTTATTCCGTCTCTCCCGAACAAATGCCCGCTCGATGTCAGCTCGAAAATATAGCGAGGCAATATTCGCCAATGTTTACACGAAGCGGCGAGAAAATAAATTGTAACTTTTACAATTCCAGTTGCGCAACGTTGACCCGCGCACAGACACACGGTCGTACCGAGCGCGTGTAAACACTGTCGCGCTCCCCGTTTCCGCGCCCGCGATTATCCTTGATTTCGCAAATGAACGCGGCGACTCCCGGCCGAATACTTTTCCCTTGTCGTTCGTCGTTCGTCGTTCGTCGTTCGCGTAAACAACGGCGAGATAGCGGTAAGCGAGGAAAATCCCGTCGGTGTGTGAAAGTTGTTACATCAATAATTCGCACAGCTGAAAATAAACGTGGCCACGCTTGAACCAAACACTGGGCGGGGAAACAAAAGGCGCGGCAATTGGAAATGAAAGATCGAGTTGATGGCGCCCCGTTTTGTATCAATGAGCGGAATAAATACACGCGATTTCTCACGCCTCGCGTTTCGTCGCCGCCGCGACGGGAGAGAAATGGGCAACGCTCGCGCCAGCGGACGGAATTTGTTTTCGCTGTCCGACGCGGCGACTGATGGGAACACGAGCGCGCGTGTGCATCGGCAAAAAGTGAATCGCCGGTGTATTTTTGTCGCGGATACCTGTGCCGGTTTTATTCTCGACGCGGCGTCACGAATCGAGGAGGACCCGTCGAAAATAGCCGGATAAACAAGACCGTTGCCGCCGATGTGGCAATGCGAGTTGCCAATCGCGATGGCACTCCGGGACCATCGCAACTATTGAATCGCGCATTGTCGGGTATCGAGATGCGGAAACGAACGCGAGGCGGATCGTTTCGAGACCCGATTCGTCGCGGTGGATCTCGCCTTTTTCGCTGCGCCGTTTGGTTATCAATGACGGGGGGAGGGGTCGAACAACGCGGCAAGTTTCCGTAATTAACTTCAACGGCCAATCAGCGATGACGGCATTATCTTGGCGACGTCTTTGGAATATCCAGTCTTTTCAAATCGTTGTTATTATCATTATTTATTTCATGCCGATTTTCGCGGAGTGAAATATTCACTTTTACGCCATTATGCGTTCCACGAAACCACGTGAAATGTCCCACCGTTGGTAACGGCACGGCAGTTTTTCGCTCCTTAAAAATTGCGGAGCTTTCCCCGTTGTTGGCGTAACAAATTGCGCAGTCCACCGGACGCGAACGTTGTCAAATGGCGTCCGAGCGGGGAAAAACGGCAGAAAAGTAACATTTAAGCGACGCTGTCATTGTTCGGCTTTGTTTCCAGCTCCATTCGCCGAACGACACGTCCCGCGAACAATGAACAATTAATACGTGATAAGCGCAAGAACTTCGTTTCGAGAGTTGCAATAGCGATTCGGCAACTCGAATTGTTCTCCCTCTATTTACATCTTGATTGGTTGTGTCAGATCGGCGCGCAAATAACGCGAGCTATTCGATCAATTTTTCAAAATTAAGCGATTCTCCCTGTGCGAGAAACGTTTCGAATGTTTGTAAACAACTTACATTTAACCACATTTTAACACGATTTTTATTTACCTACCATTTCTCCGTTCCTTTTAGCCAGTTGGAGAATTTAATATTCGAATCGTTTGTCAACGTTAATGGATTTCCCTTTGAATTTGACGAACGATTGTAGGGATTTTATTTAATGTCTCGTTTTATGTATCGCGTTGATTAAAAGAGTAGGAAATGCGGATATTTTGTCCATTGCTGAATATACGGCAATTATGCAACATATCGAACGAACTGATTTTAATCGAATGAAATTTCGCTACAATAATACCCCATTTTGCTCCAGTTGATCCATTCAAAGCGAAATAAAAGGTAATTAATGCATCGAAGGCAGGGAATTGAAGGATAAGAGCGAGATGAAAAATTGATTAAAAATTATATAAGACAGCGAAATTGTGCACTGAAAATACAGCGATATTGACCGAGGCTCACTCGAACCGGGATAGCCTCAATGTTATAAATTAAGAGGATTTTAAGCTTCTCGGTTTTACGAACCGCGGGAAAATATGAAGCAATTTATAAGATAATTTGCGTTACATTTTGCTACATTTTCTGACACGTTTGAAATACTCCGAATTATTGGTCAAATTTATGACAAAAGGTTAGAAAAATAACGCAAAACGTTTGAACAGCGTAATACAACCTATAACACCTACTCCGGCAGCAAAATAAATTCTGCTCAAACGCTTGAACTAACAGTAATTAGAGACGGTGAATTTTATCAGAGCTGAGCTAAAATTTTTTTATCTTTTTATTTTTTTTTTTTTGTTAAAAGTGGGTCACTGTATATCAACATTTTTTTCGTGTTTCTCACGTAATGTGCGTTAATTGGAAAACACAATTATTGCCCTTACAGCCGAATATGAATGAAACAGAAAAGTACGTTTTAATAAACATAAGCATTCAATAATCTCAAGCTCTCACATACAATCAATGATAAATTAAAATTTGTCAGTAAAAGTGTGACAGATTTTTCGAGACGTGTGATCCAGAAAGTCATAAGCCAGTGAAAAAAAAATATTCTTCAAACCGCTAAGCCAACACTCAATATACGTACAATTTCCAAGTTGTTTTTATGTTATTCAACAGCAGTGACACTCGTGTTTTCTGTAAAAGCAAAGTATATTTTCCGTGGGAAAGAATTACTTTCTGTTTTATTCCGGTAATAAATACGTAGCCTCGACAGTAATAATTTCCTTAAGGTGCACTATTAGTAATTATTTTTCATTGAGCAATAAATAGACCGGTCTATTTCGAGTCGCGAAGTTTTTCGCACATTTTTACTACAGAGAACAATGAAAATCTCGAGCAAAAATAAAAGGAGGATAATTAAAGTGCATTTTTCACGTAATTTTGACCGAAGCTAAAGTCGACTAAAAATACTTTTTATTTTCACTCTGAATAACGTCATCTCGTACGCGGCGCGACAATATACGAAAAAAGAGATTAACATGCGGTGGATATTTATCGACGGAAATGTCAGAAACTGTCATATTTAAAGATTCGGAAAACCCCGACGTTTTTTCCGTTTGGAAGGAGACTATCGGCGAGGACACG
Source organism: Nixonia krombeini (assembly GCA_022817245.1). NCBI lineage: Eukaryota > Metazoa > Arthropoda > Insecta > Hymenoptera > Scelionidae > Nixonia > Nixonia krombeini. The sequence continues at coordinate 19,132 of JABFPT010001194.1, read as the reverse complement.
CTCGGAGGCGGAATTCCACTAAGAAAATAATTGTCGACCGCGCGTCGAACGAGCGTTGATCCACTTAAGCGCATTGCCAATTACGAAATTAGCAGTTTTACGGCAGCCGCGTCGGTTCATACCGAGCTATTCAGAATCAAACGCGTGAGTGTCGGTCGGACGGGTGTTAATTACACGCTATTTCCCTCAGCGTAGTTTTATTAAACCGTTTCTCGTCGAGCTTAGCCTTGTACGAAATAGCGAATACCAATGTCACGTCGTCTTATCTCGAGTGTAGCACGAGAGGCGGCGTGAGCCGGAAAGTCGATAAACAAGGCGGTACAGCGAAGAGCACTCGTGCACGGTCAGCTCGCTCGAGAACGCGCTTTAATCAGCAGAGCCGCTTTTTACGTCCGACTTGGATTCGATTAAACGTTTCCTCGTGTTTACGTTTCGGGTAACGTGACTGCAGCGGGACGGCGGAAACAAAAAAGGAAAAGCGCCAATCGTTTTCGCGGTGTTGGCCCGCTCGCGAGCTCGCGTGTACAGAGTGTCCAACTAGGGATTTCGTTTTTGGATTATGGAGATTTATGGAAATACATGGCAAACAAAGCCCGGCATAACTCATCCGCCAATAATATACGAGAGGCACGGCCGCGCTTCCGCGCACGGGCGTCTAGGACGAGTGCTCTTCCTCCGCGAGGAATTACCATCGGAGGGCCGACGCGGGACCGCGGCTTTATCGTTCTTTTTGTTTTTACAAACCGGGGAGATTATTCAACGGGAATGTCAATAATTGTTCATCCATATGAAACAACCGGATGAAGAACGCTTTTATTGTTTATTTCTCGACCGGTGAGCGAAAACGACGATTCAGTAAGCAACGACAATAAAAGTGTCGCGATTCAGGCGGTTAATGAAAAATGGACAAACCGCCACGTGGCTCGACTCGAGGTTCCCTCGGTGGCGGCGTTGCCATTCCCGGGAGGATTCAGAAAGCGGTTCTCCACTCTCTATATACACCGCTCTGTTAATGAGAACGTGGAAATTGTTTATTTGGCATGTCGCAGCGACGTATTTACGGGACATCTCTCCACAGCTTACCGACCAGGTCGCTTCTCCCGCCGGTCTTTTCCCTGTCTGCCCGTCACCGTCGACGTAAACTCGAGAGCAAACGCGGCGACCCTCCGCGATATCACCAGCAGCGGAAGCTGCCGCGCTTCACCGGGCCGATGCACCCACACATCCGCGCACGCCGCTCAAAGGTTCCGCCGTAATTAATGACGAGGCTTGCCGAATGGCGCAACGCAAGCCATCCAGCTACGTATATTAACCGACCCCTTTCGCGGAAAATTCATTATTCACCACCCCGCGTGATACTTCATCCTCCTCGTTTTTCAACCCGCGTCACGCACCACGATTGATGGCTTTTATATTGCTCCGACTATGCGATTAAATTCGCCGTCGTTTCACGGATGATTTCGTCCACGCAAACTCCCGCAACGAGGAAAAGGCGGAAGCCGGAGTGGCCCGAAGCGGGTTTTGGGATGAAACGCCACGCGGGGAAATCGTCACTCTCAAGTAATGCTTATCTCGGTATCACAACGACGATTCCCGATTCACAGTCGGCAAGAATGTTTGCCACTGCGGCGCATATTCGACGGCGCGAATTGAGAAGTCGTTCGTTACTGTGGAAAACTGCGTCGCCGCAGAACCGGATTCTTGACCGATGGAAATGCCGGTAGCCGGTGACGAAAGCGGAAAAAAAATTATCGTTCCACTGCGACTCTTAATAATAAAACACTTTTCCGTGCGTGACTAATGTACGCTGGAAGTGGCAGTTGATCGGGCAGAAAAAGCGTGTTTCAAATGCCGCGTCATTTATGTAATAGCCTTTTTGCCCGCTTTACTTTGTAGGTAAATACAGGCTCTAAACATTAATTATTTGTTTGGGAATTGCAACTTTCTGCAATGACTACGGACATTACTGCGTTTTTACCGCCGTTGAAATACTCGTGGCAGCGCGAAATATCATCCTCTTAAAACACGCTTCGGGAAGTTCGCACGGAGAGCCGTCAACTGTATCTCCATCAGTCAATCACTGGTTTCCGCATTTGCCAGACCGAAGTTTATTTTAGCCCGCCTCCATCGCGTTGCAAGTTGGGCTAATCTGTCGAGATTCCAACGCCTCAAAAACCGGGATCCTCGAAAGTTCGTTTGCTCACCCGACGCTGTTCGTTTTCTCATTTCGCGTGGCCAATAATTTTCGCCCAGCGCCTAATCTCGCGGGAACGAGCGCATTCCGAAACGTAGTCGGAGTCGGCAATAAACCGTCGGGAAAATATAGCGCAGTCAATTGGCTTCGAAAACAGCGAATGTTTTTCCACGTCTTGCGTAAATTCGTGGCGCGCCGGCGATAAATGTCCGCGTTAATCATCCTGCGTGCACGACAATGAGAGTTTCCTGTTATTCCGTATCTTCGCGTACGCCGGTGTTTCACAGAGCTCGAAATGCCGTGAAATCCGAGTACAAAAACGGCAACGTAATACAGAATACAGTTTTGGGAGGAAAATCGTAGGAAGTTTCGTAGGCCGAATTTCCGCACCGACGTTCCAGATTCCTTGCTCTCGTTTCACAGACGCTGCCACTCGTTCGCCGCAAACTCGATGTTCGACGGCAATGCTCGACGGCAGACGTTTTTCTCGGTGTTTACAATCGAGCCGTGAGAGAATCGAAGAGCGCAGCGGTGAAACGCACGACCGCGTACAATCGCGCGTGATTGCACGCCGGCGTATGTCCCGTCCAAATGTTCTTTCGCGGATTAATGCTCGCCTAATTCGCGACGACGCGCCGCCGCAATTAGCCGCATTCATCGGCCAAGACGCGTCGTTAGCGAGTCTTGGCGCGGCTCATTGTTTCGGTTCAAGGCAGCGGCCGTGTCATTGGCGATCGGTTGAGATGCGCGGCCTCTCGCCGGCCACGTGTCGCAGCCGCGACAATCGCGGTACGCGTTCTGCTGCCGCGCGCGGAAAGAAGGAAAACGCGCTTTTTGTCGAGAAACTGCCGTTTGCGTTATTACACTTGTCGCGAGATCCAGCTCGACGCTTGTCAGTTTCGACCGCGCAAACAAGCTCGCGGTGATACGCGCGTTCGCGAAACGCGGCGACGCCCGATAAACACGCAGGTGAGTGACGGAAAGCTGGAGGCAGAAATAGAAGAATGCTGCCCAATTTGGCACGATCCGCAGAGCCGAATGAGGTTTTTACCTTATTAGCCAAGTTAGTCAGTTTAGCAAACGTTTTCATAAAAGCAATTCCCCGTTCCGAATCCGTCTCTGACTGGCCTAATTCAACGCAAATTACAGACATTCTGTATAGTCCGAAAGCTTCCGAGAGCGTATATCTACGGAATACATATTTTAAGAAATATTGCAACCAACGTTGCAGTAAAACTTCCGGCAAATTGGTGTCTCGCTTTATTCACCGCGAAAGACGCTCCTTCCACAAAAACTGGCCCGACTCGATTTTTCATAATGTTATACGAAAGAAAGAAACGGGGTTAGGTTAGTTCGCGATACAACGATTAAGCCAGAAACCGTCGCGGAATTATCGAGCCTTGGAAAAAGAAAACGTCCAGAACTTGGAGACATTCGACACGTGTTTTAAAATCATTCATGTTATTAGAAGTTGCGTGCAACGGTAAGTTAACTTTTACTTACGAGCGCGCTGTATGAAGGTATGCTTTAGATAAATAGTCGATAAAAGTAATTACAATAAACATGCATGAAACCAGTATTTTATCTCCTTGCTTTCTGTGTTGCGCACGCTCGATCAGATACAAGTACTTTGCGCGTTTAGCCACACGGAAAAGAGAATTTTCTGTCCGAGCAAAAAAAAATTCGCGAATGTACGAACAGGAAAAAGTTTCGCTGCGGTAACATACGTTTCGTTGTAATGCCGAAGCAATTTACTGGCAGTACGGTTTTACTTTTGCGGCAAGATGATAAGCCGTACGGCAATGCAAACCACTTCCCGCAGCAAAAATACGTTTCACTTCTTGACAAATTATTGGCGAATTTGTTAAGTATTTATTTGAGACGTATATTTACCGTGGTAATAGGTTTATAATTATCGAGCTTTTAAGTGCATTAGAGATAAGAACATTATTTGCACTAATGTAAATTTATGCGCTGATTATTATATCGCTTTTTAATGCAAATATGTAAATTATTTAGTAAAAGAGTACATAACAATTCTGGACTCGGTTAAGAGCTAATTTTCTTGTGTTCCCGGTGAATGAAACAATCAATGTATCTTGACAGATGTTCGAAATAACTTGTAGTAAATATTGGCACATTCTCGTGGCACGATAAAACAGTGAAATGAAATAATACAAAACATACTTTGTGAGCTTTAACGGTAAATAATGTTGGTAAATAATGCAAACCACGTGCCAAGATTAATAAAAATAGCACAATGTGTAGAAAGTACCGGGGTAGTGTCTAAATTGCGAATTCCAATGTCAGGAAGTGTAACACGGAGTTTCGTAGCAACTATATTTTTTGTTAAATACGACCAAATATTTTATGCAGACTGAACTTTTTTCCAATTTTTTGCATTGTTGCATTCCATACATTGTCACATGTTCCTTCAGTTAACGTAAGTTAATGATATATGCAGCCTCGGGTTACGTATAAACGCGTAACATGCACGTGTAGTGTCATACCACAGTATTCGCAAACAGTATTGGAGTATATTAAATTATCTCACACACGACGCACACTATCTTCCTAAAAATTTAATGTAACATTCCCAAATACCGTCTGAAGCATGTCAATAATATACGAGCTGTCGTATATATTTTCATTGTACATTCTGCATTGCATTATAATATGTACTGCACAAAATGTTGCGACATATCTGTATTTCATTTTATTGTATACTTTTTATAACCTATTAACACTTTAGTACTTTCTTAAAATGTTTTTTTTACGGGGGCTACATAATTTTATTTTGCTTCTTAAAATGTACAACAAAATCTACGGGTACACTTTCCGTTTACACGCACGTTACGAAATCATTATTAGACAAAACAGTTATGTCGGAAGAAATCATTTTACAAATTGTTACTAATAAATTGTAAAAAGAATCGCTTGCTGTATCATTCAAAAGGCTTTTGGATAATTAAGCACGAGATGATCATGAAGTAAAGTACTCTTTATAGCTTCTAATACCAGGAATTAAGTAAATAATAATTCAGTTAATTATGTTTCAGCAAGAGGTCACGTCTCTAACGATGTTAATTTCATTTACATCATCTGAAGTATTCTACGGGAATTCTTCGTTTTGCATGAAAACGTCACAATGTCACTTCACTTTTATTTCAGATATAAAAACACAAATTCGTTGAAGAGAAAGTTGCCGAAATAGAATGAATAATTATATAAATACAATTCGTGTTTGTATATATAAAATGCAAAATCGTATAACTACTTCCTGAGAACGATTAATTTGAGACTAAATTAATTTTGAATGTATTATGCATGCGTTAAAATTTCCTCGCTCTGCTGCAAGTGTTTATTTATGTTATATAATGGAATTATACAGCTTTTATAAATAAAATCGTGTCTTTTTTTAACATTTCTATCATTCCTTTCAATCTACTGCACGAAATATCTCTTAACTTATCTGTCCTTTTTATTCATCCTACCATCTAACCTTTTAACATTTACTAATAATAATAATAATCATCCGTATTAATTATAAGGAGTATAGAAGCATGAGTAGCATTAACACTTTATATTTATTATTTCATTATAATAAGTATTATGAAATATTTGTGAAGTAGATGATCTTTTGTAATAACGATCTTTATACTCGACGCATTTATATTACTTTTGCAAAAACTATTTCGTATAACTTACTTGCCTCAAACTGAATACATTTCGTATAGCTTATACACATTTATTTTTTGACGTTCTGCATTCTAGATAAATTATTGTTACCTTTCCCATACTTTCTGACAATATTCTGCTTTTTGATACATTTTAATTACATTAAAGCGCATGAGAATAGAACATTATGTAATAATTATGATAACATAACGTGTTTAAAAATCAGGAAAAAGCATTATATTAATAAAGCTTTCCTTTTCGTGCAGTTTATTGAAATTTATTAAAAGCCTTTGTTTTCGTTACATTTCGCATATAAAATTGTTCATTAATGTTTATTACTGCATTATCGACATACCGAGAAATACATTTCAATAATAAGAGAAATAATAATAACAACAAAATCTACTGTAAATGGTGAAGAATATGAAATGTTATTATGTATCACTGTTCGCTAACTCCAAAGTAAAGTATGAATATTATGATTAAGAAAATGTTAAAATGTTATTTGAATATATATATATATATTTAAATATATATATTTAAAAGAAAAGCAATCTGTGAAAGTATCCGCTCAATAACTACCGCACCATTTTTACACGTCACGATTTATCGGCAACCATTTCCGGAGACAACTAAGTGCAACTTTTTTCCAATGGACGCGAAACTTCTTTGTTGAACTTAATCTATTTTCCCGCGTAAGATGTGTCGAGGTGCAATGGCGATGGAGAGAGATGAAATTGTTCGAACATTTTCTACCGAGGCGAGTGGGGAGAGACGACGGTGATGCGAATGACGAGGCAAAATGACAAGTTCAGGTTTTCGGCACGGCAGTTGCATAACGAGATGCGGCGCGTTCGCCGCTAATGAGAGAATCATTTCGTCGGCCCGGTAGATCGACTCGGAGCTCATCGTCCGCGAAATCCTCGCCGACACGGCCTTTTCATCGTTTATCGGCGGAGTTGGCAAATCTCATGTGCGACCCGTTGATTGATTCCCGTGTCGCGAAACGTGTAGGCACGTTGAAGCAAAGCGTACCACGCTACCATTTTTTCTCTCGCATCGTTTCAAGTACGAATCGATAAGCGGCCGTATCAACGTGGTTACGCGCCTCTGAATGTAAAATGTCAAGGCACCGCAAAGGACGCAGCGGTCTGGTATCGCGGTGGCGATCGCGCTGATATAGGCCCGAGGCTTCGTTTCTCGGAAATGCAATTCGCGGCGATACCAGTCCCGAAATATCGCGATTCGTCCGTGGAATTCCATGTTGGGTATTCGCATAAAAACCGTCCGTCGTTATTTCCCTTTTTTATGCATATCGCCTCGCGCGATTATCGCCGCTGCCGATCGTTCCGGCGTCCGAGAAAGGACCGAGATACGGGTAAACAAGGCGCGAATGAATAGGAATTCGCATATCGAGTCGGCCGCAAAAGCGGAGTGTGAATAATGCCGAATGCCCGGGGCTCAAGCCCGGGTGTCGCGCGGAAGTCCTTGAAGAGGTATTAGCGCCCGAGACGCTGTAACGCTCGCTCATTCGCTCGTCCGTTGGTGAAAAGCGAGCTCCGAGCGGAGGTGCACAGTTCCGCAAAATAACGATCTTTCCGATGCTCGCTTGCGTAACGCGGCATTATTCAATTGGAGAGCTCAAGGTTTCCACGTCGCGCTCTTCGCCGCGCGGTCGACATGTGTAAGAAAGGACACGCGACGTGTCTTCTACCGCGGCCACTTTCGCAATTCTTAGGTCGAATTCATCTTCGCTCGGCTGAACGAGCAAATTGTGCCGTTCGCTTTTCTCGCGTTACCAACGCGCCTCGGTCGCCGGTCTACTTTGCGCCACGTTCCGATGGAGGAATCGTTGCACCGGAACCGTAATCAGTTAAAAGCAAGACATAATCAATTGAGCTCTCTCACACACTTTTCTCGCGCAGTTCAAAGAACCTTTACCGCGACATTTCCCGCGAGCTGCGACGACTCTTCTGCAATATAATCAATTCTGGTCAAACTGCGAACTCCACTTCTTGGCAAAACCAGTCAATTTTACAGAAGCTTAGAAATATTTACCGTGGACGAAAGCAAAGAAAAAACATTCCTATTTGTTATATCAAATATGAACTGAAAAATGAGTAGAAAGTGTATAGAAGAGAAAAATTGATATTTTAAATCAGCGTGAAATTATATGAATGAAGAGAACCGACGCAATCGAGGATTACGGTTTCGTTAACATATCTCTATTTCCATTTGCGATTAAATGGAGTTTAATTAACCCCGGGTCATCGCAAATTAACTCATTCCAGACAGTCCGTATCGCTGAATGGAAGTCACTGATCCCTTCGCGGCCAGCTGAAAGACGTTAATGACCAATTAGTTAATTACTCGACGTTCTTTGTCCTGCGTCGTCGCATCACGATCCGCCATCGATCGGTTCTCCCTGCCAGCTTCAAAGTCCGTCATGTCAAAGTAGTGCTATCTCGTTAGGGGTCAATCAACCGCAACAATTCTGCAGCTGTTTCGGATACAATTAGATCTTCTTATCTCTAGATTAGGATCTGTTTATCCGGAGACAAAGCATTTTCGACTCAGGGCCGGCAAGCGAGAAGGCAAAGGAAGATTCATTTTAAAGAAAAATGAACCAGTCGTCGGTTTGCAGTCGCGGCGAGCGTACACGCTTTCCGGTCAAGCGGCATAATGGCAAATCCAGGACGGAACAATGCCGGTACCGGGCGAACGATCGCGATCGACAACGATGCAATCTCCCGTTTTGTCCGGCGGCTTAATTGCGTCGAGCGTTGTTGCAGCAGCTGAAGAGAGTCATTTGGCCAGTTGGTTTGTTTCGTTAAAACGGACAATCTCCCGAGTATTAGCATGAATCAGCGTACCGCGATTTCCCTGGCGTATCAGTCCCAATCGGCGCGCCGCGAGATCTCGTAATCGGGCGCGAATTGCGACGTGTTATGGCCGGCTCGGCCTTGCGCGAACGCCGCGAATTTGGAATGCCTGGCGAAAGAAACGGCAATTAGGTCGCGTCGATAAACATGCAAATAAACCCGATTCGGAGCATCGTTGGGAAAAACGCGGCGTTCGACCTCACGGGCGCAGTTGCGCCACCTACCCACACTTGCATAGGATGTTTCGATCAGCGGAACAATTGCTCGCTCTAACGAAATTAAAGGTAGCCTGCCTGCGAAAAAGTGTAATGTCACGTATCGCAAGGCCGAAATTGCCGAACGCGACTCGTTCCCAGCGCAGTCGGAAACGTCATTTTCCGAG
>JABFPT010001193.1:5293-22337 GCA_022817245.1 Nixonia krombeini | reverse complement strand
GTCAGTTTTGTTATTAAAAAAGTCGTGTGCAAATGTGACATTAGAAGGATGCATTGACTGACAATCGTATTATTGATACGCGTTAAACTTTCAGTTTTCAATTTCAACTGTTTCCCTCGTTTACGCGTCCGACATTGGCAGACTCGTCGTTTAAACGTCATAATTTCGTTAAGATCTCCTGCTCGCTGGAGATTTACGAGGTGACATTACCGCCATCCAGACAGAACTACGCACAACCGAGGAGAACTTTTTTCGCAAAAATTCTCGAAGTTGTTCGGTTAAATAGGAACTGTGAAACAATTCGAGCTTTATGATTACATTTGTTACGAAGAAAATTACATTACTCTGAGTAGAATTACGGCAGACAATACTTCCACATTTTTGACTATTTTACAGCGAAGTAGAAATTTAATTCAAGCTTAAATTAAAATACTGAACTCATTAATTTGCCATCATTTATGAAATCCGATTGCATTTTTGTAAAAACATCTCTCAAATTCGAAAATATACTTTTTTTTTTATTAAACAACATTGTTGGGTTCTGGGAATGAAAATTTTTCATTTATTCATGCGTATAAATTTTTAATAATAACCAAAAAATAGAAATAATGTTCCACAGTTAAGTAATTCCCCATCGCGGATTTGCTAACTTTCAAGCTTAATGGTCGTTAATGTAATATGGCCAGAGTAGCAGAAAATCTCTAAAACGATAATTCATGTAAATCCATGTATGTAATTCGTCACGTAGTACAATACGTTTGATTTTCATTGAAACTTGTTATGGACATTGTTCGAAATTAGTCGTGGCTCGGAACGGTGCATAATTTTCTTACGGAACAAAATACGCAATTTCAAAAAAAAAGAGCAAGAGTACGGAAGTGGAAGGAGGATAGAAAAAATAAAGGAAAAAAGTCGCCGGAACGGCGAGAGAAAGGAAAAACTTGCCCGGAGAATAAACGTCCCGCTCGATACCATTCGATCTATTTGAAGTACACGTTTGATTCGACAGACACGAGAAGTTTTCCAATATGGAGATGAATCTTCCGCTAGCTTCGTACTCATCCTATATTTAATTTTCTTCGTTTCTTTTCCCCCTCCGCGTCGGCACTATTTTTTCGTCCATTATTTTGCCTCCCTTATCGATCCAGCGGGGCTAACAGTTGCGTAACTTCCATGTATAAGGAAGTCAAGGATGTTTGAAAGTGCAGTCGGTACACCAGTCGCGAGGAATTCTCCGCAAGTTTGACCGTACTTCGGATTCAGCGGCGAGTTTTCCGACGTTTCGTAACGTCGCGCCTCGAGTACTTTCCTGGAAAAATATTGTCTCGCGGGTGGTCGTGGAACTTCCGATTGATCGTTTCACTGGTACCGAAAGCTCGGTTGAAAAAGCTCGTCGGAGAATTTCTCTTCCTCCGTCTCTCTTTCTCTCTCTCTCTCTTTCTCTCACACATCACGAGTGACGCCAGGTGCGCGTGAGCGAGACGCGATTAAAGCGAAGCGACGCCGGCACAGGCGAGTAATAATCTTAGGAATAATCGGGGTTCGTTAACGGGCGAGCGAGCAAATATCGCGCAGGCCGGACGCCGCGGTTCCGCGTATAGCACGCTCGGATACGAGTGCGCCCCGGGCCGCCACGGCGGAGATATATTGTCCACGATCTATTCGCTTTCGCGCTCCAGCGGCCGCCCGAGATAGTCGCTGTGCCAAAAGGTACCACTCGCGACAAGAGACCCACTGTTGCCGCGCGATGCAGATGTCCGAGGACGCCTCGTATTTCGAGCGTTCAGTGACATGATGAGAGGCCATGAATTTCCGATGCCGCTGTTTATTTAGGTTGCCCGCTTCGATTCATAAATTCACCGCCGCGGCTCCTCACTCCCGTAGCCAAAATACAGTCGGAATAATCTTGAACAATCGCGAGTGTGTCTGCCGGAATTATCATTTTCCTCGCCGTAACCATCCGTTAAGTCTGAAACCGGCGTCGTGACGTTTGCGCCGCTCCCGGTATAGTTTACCGCCGACTGTAAATTGGACATCATTTTCCTTCTGTCCAAATACGAATGCATTCACCTTGATGCCACGACGATTCATTTCTAGGTAAATATAGCGACCGCAAATCACCGTCATCGCTGAGTAATTACGCCTCCGAGTCGGCGACGGACAGGTTCCGAACTGGCGAAAAAGTGCGAAATGTTTCTTGCGGGGACGTGACTGACAATGAAGCCTACGTAGACGCGGCGAACGCGGGGAGTTTTGCATCCGTCGAGCTACGCCTCTCATAAGTCGACGTTTATATCAAGCCTGGCGATGACATTTCTTACCGCACGTTCTTGTGCAACTTACCAAAGATCCGCCGCTTACCGATTCCCCGGCATTACAATTGATCGCTATTGTATAAACAATCCTCACGCCGATACGAATAAATTATATCCGTATCTTTAAAACGCTCGTTTCTTTTTTTCTACAAAAAGTAAACTTCTTAACGAAAAAGTACATTTATTTCCAACAGAATCGCCTGTACTGATTTATATTTCAAGAACCTCTATTGTTCTTTTTTTGCAAGATTTATGAAATCGCGTAAAAAGTCGCGAAAAAGGGATGCGTTTGAAACAAAGGTAATCTTCTTGGTGGAAATAAAGTTCCCTCCGGCTTAAATACACTCCGCTTTATTTGAGTTTATTTTTACAACATATTCCATTCGGTGTACACCGCTGTTCAAAACTGCGTGCGATACGTTTCTCCTTCTTTCATTAATCTCACTTTATTGCGTTAGTCAGCTGACAATGTGCTATTCGTTACCGTCGAAGCCGGTAGTCGCGTTCGAACATTTTCATCCCAAGTCCAGTTCCTCATTCATCACAGTGGCACGGCATAGGACGCGCGGTAGAGAAACCAGTCGCGAGCGTACGCGGATCTTCGTGTCACTGGAACCTTTCTTCCATTCGAGACTCTTCGCGCTTCCGTGACCACCCGTAAAATCCAGTTGGTCTAAGCCCGATCAAAGATGTCGGTAGTGTGATCTACGATCGGGAATTACAGCCGTCCTTTATTATCCGAGATTACTTTATTAAATTATCTTCTCATACGCGAATCCGGGCGATAAATCCCCGTAGGAGACTTCCGCGAAGTCTCACGCCCGACGAGGTGGTCCCGAAAAGTCGTGAAAACGGTACTTTGGTGATCAAAAAAACAAAGCGATTGTCAACGAGTGTTTCAAAAAAAAGTGGAAAGAAGAAGTGGAACGCGAGTCGACGCGGTAAAAAGCAAACGTTGATAACCGGCGTTCTCTTTAGTCATAAAGAGCGGCAATGCTTCTGCGAAACCGTAAACCGAGGCAGCGAATGTGGGCAATGTTGCGAAGTAAAGTTAGCGATGCGAATGATTTCGTAATGATTTTGTCCCCGACAAGTTCGCAATGATTATGATCGCAAAGTCCCAGCGGCTTGGGCGGAGGTAACCGAGCAGGAGCGCCGGTCATGCTTGAGTTGCCCCGCAATTTCATTCACAAGTTTACTTCAGAATCAACAGCCATTGATAAAATGTTAAGCCGCGTTCAGTTTTCCCATGCGAGTGTTGCAGCCTGCGAGAGAATAACGCGGTTTTACAGTCACATCGCGGTCACCGAGTTAATTAAGTAGTCGAACAACCGACGAAGCCGAACTTGTTTTTTCCACCGTTGCAGACGCTTAACTTTCCGGCGAAATCAAGACACGCTGATGAATAATGTTGAAGAAAAAAAATTTTGGTAGGAGAGAAAGTATTGGCAGTAGTGGTAATCAGAATGTCAGGATCGCTAACTAAAATTGATCAAATTTCGAACTGCACCGCGCACAAAAGAAAGTCCCGCGAGCGAGTCGAAAGTCCTGTAATGAAGAGGTGGAAAATTGATAAGTTCGGGAAACTGTTCATCGTAAAAGTGAAATAACTGTTGGAGTATTGCACGGTATTCCGGGAATGTTCAATACTCGTGATTAAAATAGCATAAGAACAAGTAATGCGAGATGCAATTTTCTCTCTGCTCCACAAAATTGAACGATGGGATATTTTTTTAAATAAGGAATTAGTAATATCGCAATAATGCTAGTAAACTGGAAAATGTTATTTTCTCGTGGATGCACATTTTTGGAGTGTCGACCTAAATACATTACATAACCTTGAAAAATACAGAGTTCGAAAAATGATAAAATTATGATTGCATTAATAAATCTAGAACTATCAGATTTGCTTTAGAAGTATCATAAATTCAGTGATAAAAATATCGTTGACGATTAATTTCACAATTTCCATGAAAACATGCGTACTTTCAAAGTATACTAGTCCTTCGATATACGATCGATATAAAACTTAAATAAATTCTTGTATATTCCAGAAAGTACGGACGAAATTCCGGGAAGATCAGTTACATCTTTGGTATCTGCATCTATTTTCTTTTTTTTTAAACAGGAGTAATGAAAGTATAGTTTAGTTTCAAGATAATCCGGTTTAAAGTTTTTCGAACGTGTATTCCGCAATAGCGCACAGCTGCGATGTTATCCGTCCACTGTCTGTATGGTAAATTTATCATACAACACGGTGAACTTCGTTCGAAGAGAAAAAAAAAAGAGTAGAAAAGGGTAAGGAAGTGGAATAACGCGCGCTATTTTCAAGCAATTTTGCCTCGCGCGAGCGTGTAATCGCGAGCGACGTAACCCGCGTTTCGCAAGCGCGTTTTGTTACATCCATTGTTCCGTAACCGCGGCTTTCCGTAGGCGCGCGTGACCCTGTCGTAGGTGGAAATGATATTCGGACGTGTGTTCGCGGCGATGCCAACGACCAGTCGGGCGTATGGACTGGGTCAAATGCAAATAAAGGGAGTTTTCGCGTTGCCAATTCATTTCGCAAGTGTACCGAGACACGCCTTGCCTTTGTGCGGAGTCGGCCGTTCAGTTTCGCGCATTCAGCATTGACCTCAACCCTCGGTTGTGCCGGCGGCATATCCCGCCGCCATTCGCGAGCACGCCGTTATTAGTATCTCGGCACACAGACGACACTTAAGAATGCATTACGTGTCTCGCGATTCTGCCGCTCGCTGTTCCTGCTCGTCATACTGACTACCTTACGCGAGCAAAGAGGCGACTCGCTCGTGGCAACACTGTCACGGGTTGTGAGGATAATTCGCTAATGCGACAGTCTCCGACTAAGTTGATCGGTTTCGTTTTCCAATTACGTCGCCCGCGTCAGAAGTGGTTCATTAACAACGAACAATAGAGATTTGATGAAAATGAGCAGAGGTGATGTTGCATAATTAACTTACGTTGGGAAAATGGTGGATGGAAAACGCGAAAGTACTCTTATTGATAAAGTAACGTTCAACCGAGTACATTTTCCATTAAACCAATCATTCTACAATAAAATACAAGAAACGTAAGAGTATTGTAAGCGATTGATACGAGAAGGATAATCCGTAAAGTGCGATGGCAATCGTCTTTGGTCGTATACAGTCATGGCTAATGCAAGTGCATGTCGCAATAGGTGTAAATTAAACGCGACTCGTCGGTATGAACAATTTATGCCTTCCAGTTAGATTTTTCTACATTTCGGTCATAAATGTTTACCGCAACTTCTCTTAAATCGTAGTCGTGTTTTTCTCGTCTCTCGTCACTTTAACCCAAACCAACCTGTTCTTTCGATAGAAAAACAGTTACAACAACAATACAAAACGAGAATAACTAATGACGAAATAGCATTGCCCTAAATCTTTTCCACGCTCGTGTTGATACAAACTAGACGGGTTTCTCCGTCGTTGCAATCGCCATTCTCACTTTTATTACCTCCGGAACGAAAGACGAAAAGTCGTGTGGGAGCCAGCCTCTAAAACTCTCATCCATACGGACAGGGATCGTGTGGCGCGCGATCCCGTCTTACATAAGCGGGGCAACGAACGTAGTCGCTTGGTCCATTGACACAGTGCCGGCGTCAGGCCGCAGACGGCTGCGAGGAACTTGGCCATATTCTTCCGCGAAGGAGGGCGAAGTTGGTCCATTTGGCCATTCATGTTTGGCAGCGCCGAGTCTTTTCCAAGCTCTCTGAATCCCCAATGCTGGGTCAACCGCGAAATATAACCGCGAGCAGTTCCTCAAATATACACTACTACCAATAGAAAAAAATGCTACATTTACAACGACTGTGAAAAACGTCATAAGCAAAACCGGCTGCGAGTATCTTAACCGCAATGTTGCCATTCTACCTTGAACTCGGGTCAAAGTCTTGAATCTCTGTTGTAACCACGGAGAAACTCGTACACTCGTCTGTGCAACTTTAACTAAACATGACATACATAACGACGATTAGAATATTTCAATAAATCACAGCGGGATACTATGTCGAACCAAATTGCACGATAATAATACCTCAAAAGTAACGTTTGTTCCAAGAAAGTAATTACTCTGTGGGAAATATCTATGTGCCAAATTTGCATAAATGAAATCAGGTGATAAACTGCCGTTTTATTTATTCTCAAATATCTTCTGTTGTTCGTCGCTGTCTCAGTTATGGTATTTTCATAAGTATTTCACCAACGAGACAGAAATACAGAGCCAAGTAAAACGCATTGCAATTCGAACAACGCGTTACGAAAAGTTCGGACTACCTTCAAGTGAAACCGGCGTTGACAAAGATCGTCGTGAGGGAAATGAAAAGCTGAATGTGCGAAAGCGTTGGCGCAAACCCGGATTCTTTTTTCGCCGGTGAGAAGAACCGCGTCGAAATCGTTCGACGATCGATTTCTCGTTTTCCATCACGTACGTTTCGCAATGCACGTTGTTTTGTCAAGCACGCGGTTACAGCGACGGCTTCGACGATGCAGCAGTGACTGTTGCCGCGAACAATGCCGCGTCGCGTTACGTCACTCTTACTTGGTAACCAATTTCACGAGCATCGCCGAGCTTACAAGGATAACCGCTTCTCGATGCATCATCATCGTGCAATTCAGTTTTATTGCGAAAACGACGTCACGCCGATGCGCGTTTTAACCGACGAAAGTGATTGGCCAACATGGCCGCGCATTTCCTCCACGACAAATTCACTTATCGAAATTAGGGGGAAAGTCGCGTTCTGCATAAAACATTCGGTCGCTGCTTAAGAGCATTGATTAGCAAACCGTCATATATCCAGATGGGAAATTTGTAGTCGCGAATAAAAATGCGCCTCGTGAATAATGCAACGGACAGTGGCGTATGAGCGTCTTGGACGGGAGTCGCCGTGTGCGCGATGCTGAGCACGGAAATCGTAACTAAAAGTGTTAAATAATCAAATGATACGGCTGCAGATGGCTGGTGGCAATTAAAAATCCTGTGCACTGTTGTTACGCCGGTAAACAAAAGCGTTATGCAAACAGGTGACTCTCGCCAGTTGGAAGTTAAAAACTCGTCATTCGTGATCAATAAAAAAAACATATTATTGACTTCGTGACGTAATTTGACGCAAAATGATTTAGTCGAATTTGCTGGAGTGACAGATTGCAAAATCTCGTAATGTCGTTTCCTTTTTGAGAAAAATGTTTCTAGATAAATTGAACAAATTTAATTTTTTTATTAATATATATATAACAGATATAAACTGAGACTTAAATATTCAATGGGAAATATTTATATATACACGGTAATGTGGAAAATGCGAAGGCAAAAGATTCCATTACGATGTATTTTAGCAAAATGTTTTTATTCGATAAATTATGTTGGAAGCGTCGCAGTTTCGCGTCAAAATTTTCGCCAAACCCAGTGTTTAAAACCGCGAAGAGTATTCTTCGGCGATAAGTCGAGATTCGTGTACTGCGAATACACTCCACTTTTCAATCAAGCCTTGCTCAACCATCGAGATGCAACGACGCGTAAAAAAAAATGCATTTTTACACGCAGATCGCCACGTCCGGGAAGAATTTCAATGCCCGATGAAGAAAATCATGCCGAGGACAATTCGGCTGGCGAGTGTTCGCTGGATATGCATTTGCGCGCGGTCGCTTAGAAGCGTTAACGATCGAGCGAGTAATTCAAACGTCAACACGCTTAATAATCCGTAGGTAATTTCCTTCTTTTCCTCAAATGCGTACGTCGCTTGCTGCCGAAGGTAAACCTCGCGTGGGCAAATATTTGCGCTGCATTTTCATGCAACACATTTCCCAGCGCGCATTCGGTAATTGCGCGAAGCCGAGTTTCTTTATTTACCTTGGAATTTCGTTCGGCGAGCGAGGAAAATAAATGGATTCGAATGCGACGGAGTCGCTGGGAAGAATGGAAGCTTCTGGCGGCGTCGCTCGTGATCGCGAAGTCGCGGATTGCGCAAGAGGAGCGTGACCAGTCGCGATGGACGCGCTCGCGGCGCACACACGTCTCGATGGCGAGTAGCCGGCGAAACCTCTCATTCCACCTTCTGCCTTGCGCGCGCGCGCGCGCGTCTTTCCTCGCAACCTACTTACCAGCCGTCCGTAGCGCACGCCGCACCTACATGGCGAACCGAGATTCGCAATTTCACAAACGGCGAATCAGTGCGAAACGCCACCGAACGTGTTCAAAACTCGCGCGAATCCTCCGCATTTGACGGTTTATCAACTGCCACGTTATATCATTGTTAAGTTTATCGGTATGAGATGATGTACCGTATTAGGCATTGAGTTATTTTTCACATTTGGGAATACTTCTCTACTCTTTCTCGCGTAGTTGGATGAGAAACCCTACTGGTATGGAAAAAATACTTATGTGAGTGAATTGTTGGGGAGGAATACTTGACAATCCCTGTTTGATTAACGGCGTTACTGTGAGCCTATCGTGAGAGATGAATGTCGGAGAAAATGTTTGTAATTTATTGGTATTCTTTACTCGTTGGTGAAGCTGTGGAGTTATGGCTGTCCAAATAGAAAAATTTTTGTTTTTATTTGTCTCATCTATTTTGTAAACAACTGTTTTATCATTTTCTTCAAATGAGTCAATAGGAGTGGTACAGCAAATCGTCATATTTTGAATAATTTACTCCTTTTAAGTAAATTTGTTAACAAGTATACAGCGTTCAGGATGTATTATGCATTTAAGATTACCGTTATATCATGTAAAATAGATCAGCTTTTCGACATGCGTCCAAAAATAACAACTTTGAGAATAGTCTTTTCTTTCAGAAGTCTGTAGTTCGAAGAGTTATTTATAGAATGTATGTAAACTTTTGAAATCGCTGGCAGTTTTCGAACAAAGGAAAAATCCTTCATTTAATTTCAACCTCTTCGAAAGTTTGTAATTACTTCTCTTTTTAATCCATGATGCGAAATCTCATGTTACAATTTCCAAACGGGTAGCTGTACGTATAAAGTAATATGTCGAAGAAATTTCTGTTATACAGAATAAATCAAGAAATCGATTCCTTAAATTATTTTATACCTTTGATGTCCGAAACAAAGTCGTCGGTAAAAGTACAAAAATTGTTGGTCGAGAAGAAGAGCGAAATCTTGTAAAACCTAAACACTTTTTTAAACAATAAATGTGTTGTCAATTTAAAAAGGAGTACCTTAAAACATGGGTATAGAATAAAAAAAAACAACCCTTTCGATCTTTGGAGATTGCAAAATTTTATCTTTAATCCCTCCATTAATAAAGCGCGATTTTGACGTTTAACGCCGCTTTATCACTGAGTGGAAATAAGCGTGTCTTTCAATAGCCCTAAGCCAGCAATAAATTTGAATTTCAGACGAGGAGGCGAGCGCTGAAACGATGATCCTTGTGAGGCTTTTAATTAAACCAAAAGAATAATTATCACTAACAATATGAGATTCATGAGTTACTCAGCCGTGAATAACATTCGCATTTGCAGATTCATAGGCGCCGGCTTAACTCCCCCGGCGCGGTCGACGTTTTAATAACGCACGTACCGAGGCGAGTTTGGAAACATGCGGAACGTAAGTTTAGGGTCGCGCAGTAAAGCGTCTCTAATCCGGCTGATGAGATTTCATTCACTTGATCCTCCCATTAACATCGGATGAGAGACTGTCATTGCAGCGTCCGGACGCGCTGGCCGGAATAAAACGCCGGTGCTTATTATCGCGGATTACCCCGCCGTAAACCGCAATAGCATCGATGACATTCGCCAATGAGAAAACGACGCGATAGCGCTCGAATGGGTGAAACAGCGAACCGCTAAATTTGCTATTCCGATCGTACATTTGAACGGTACAATAACAATTTCACCGTTACAATTGCAACAAAGGTAGTTCTTAGATGCAAAACAATTCCCGTCTGTTTCCATTTCACGATTTTGTTTTGCAAACATCGGCGTATCGCTTTTCGAAGCCACGTAAATATATTCATCTGGGCATGTTACATTGCCAACGAATGATTACAATTGCGAGTAAACAAACAGACTTCTCTCCTGCTATTATTCCAAGGTATAAAATATTGATATTTATTACTTTGTTTTGTACACGCGTTATAGGTAATTTATGACTTTCGCGAGCATTGAAATTACTTAATCTTAAAAATACCGCATCGCAAACGTGATGTATTCTCGATGCCGTCTAAACTGCACAATTCGCAATTGTAAAAGCTAACGAATCTCAAACACGATTTCGAATCGCGCGAATTACGATTCAGGCCGCCGTCCGATACTTTCTCTGCCGAGACGTACGCCAAAGCTGGAAGGAGTGTGCGAATACCGTCAGCGGTGCTTAGAATTCAACGAACCATCGTCGGGGAAATTTCTTCCAACGACGGACCGAACGTCCACCGAGATAATGCGAGACACGGATCCGCCGGTGTTACCATCGAGTGGCAACAAAATAACAGCGGCTATGACGACGAGTGTAAGAAATGGCGATATGGTTGAAAATGAGAACAATAATGGCCGGGCGATAGGGCATCGCGGGAACCAGACCTTCGGGCCCAGGCGAGGCGACGCGCCAGTTTCGTTCGCTTTCGGCATTCTTAGCGCGCCACGTCCGTGCTCCTGTTACGGCAACGATTACGCGACCAAGCCGCCGTGAATAATAATTGCGACAATTACTGTTAAGAATCATGAAGCGATTTTGCGCGAGAGGGCTTTTCGCGGGGTCGACACCGCGCCAAGGATTATTACCCGGAACGCGACGTTCGTGTCGTACCGGTTAACTGCGCTGAGAATTGCCTTGCGAATCGAGAGTGTCGTATAAACACGGCGCCTGTGAATGTTTCGATTGTCTTCGAGAAAAGTGGAAAAGCATTGGAGAGAGAGAGGAATTTTCTTCACCCTCGAGAGATTCTCAATCGAATCGGTAACTGACGAGGCGACGTCGGACGCTCGGTAATTGAGCCGGGAATGAAACCGTCGCCGGAATTCCCGGAATGCACGTCTATCGGTGGCAGAGCGACGGTGAATGCGAATTTCTTATCGCTGCGCATTCATAAGCGACAGATTAGATAAGCACCGATAGCGACCCCCTCCCCCGTCCCAGGGTTAGGTCGAGTCGAATTTCGTTCCTGTGAATAATACGTGATATTCGTAGACACGATACCGTTGACAATGATTCGGTTCGTCGAGAAATATCTGTCCTTTTTTCAAAAGGGAGAACGAAAAAACGGGACCTGTTGATAACATTTTGGAGTTTTCGGGATGCTTCCAACGGTAAACGACGATCGAGTATGCGGTAATTAGGAATGAATTAAGAGACGCGTTTTCCACCGACGGTTTCGCGTAACGGGCTATACTTGGGAAAAGAGATGAAATGAATAATAAATGTCCGGGTGAAATGCGTCTCCCAAGTGGAGCGTAAAAGCCAATGAAGATGGAACGACGTATATTGTCATCTCCCGTGAGTTTTATCGGTAACGGCGAAGTGCTGTCGTTAATGGAGATTGGCTGGCAATGCCCAACATTCGGGTAAATAAATATGTTTACTACCGAAATTGATTCATCCGACGTTGTCCATTGGCAAACATCAAGTGGATTTGATTGAAGTACGCTGATTATATAGCAAATTGTCGTTCGTTCGGATTATTCGGATCTCTTAATCTCTTAAGAGTATACACCAGATTCGACGATCGTTCCGTAAGCGTGATAAATCATAGCATCGGCATCGAAACGTGTCACCAATTTCTTTTTAGACTTGCGGAACGTTATTCCGAAGAAATTATGTAATGTCGTTTTTTCTACCGAAATAATTTCTATATTCGCATTACACTGAACTCTAAAAATCTAGATTCTTCCTGTGCAGAATTTATTTCCGTCAAAAGAATCTATTCGTCTCTGCAAACTTCCACTTTTTGTATCGATAAATGCATTACCGGTTTGAAGGCGGTTCGTCAGAGATAACTAACATCCATTTCACACAGGAGGAAACATTTTTCTCCGTCAATAACAGTCTTTTTTCCTTAACGTCATTGTCAAGAATCGCTGTAAGTTCACTCTAATACATTTCGAGAAAATCATTTTGATCTGTACGTCTGTTTGAACGAGCAGAATTGAAGATTTGAATAAAACGAGGATTCCACTTCCCTCAGGTGGAATCCTTTTACGTCAGAAAAGCCATTCATAGTGGAATGAAAAATAATAGCTTCCGGTGAAAGCGGGCGCGAAATAATGTCCAACAGATTGAAATTACACGATGCCAGTAGAGGAGGAGTTTATCAGGCAATTTTTTTACTTATCGAGTTAACAAGCCACGACAGCCGCTTGCAACAATATCGTGTGTTAATGTTCGACTCGGCAACACCGGCTTGTACAACGTGGAAAATGAGTGTAAAGAGTGAGTCTCCGGCGCTAGTTCACGTTAATTGGTCATTTGTATGAGATCCGAAGCTGCCGGTTCCTTCCGGCTTGCCCTGACTACGAACCGCTTCCATAGCCCCCTCGCACCCCTCCCACCCCGCTTACCATTCGCACGGGATGAAACGCCCCGACGCCTCTTGCATACTGATTCACAACTATTTTCAAGGCCTTTCCAAACCGAGGAGACGCGACCGTTTCTGGGTACCAGTTTCTCTCGCCGGCCATTATTTCATTTCCTCAACCCCTCCCCGCCCTTTAAGGACGTACCGGGAACCGCGCCCTCGTGCCCTAACAGCGCGCCATCCAGTTTGCATAATTCCCGCAAAGTCGCGAGGAACCATCGCGCATCTCGCTAATTTCCCGGGCCGTTTTTCCCCGAATGGCCGAATTTCCCCTCTCCCCGCTATTCGGCCAAGCTCTTGGCGTCTTCGCGCGCCATTTCTCCTCTTCGTTTTTCATGCTCGTGCGGCGACGGAAGTACGTAACGAACTTTTTACCGCGATAGCGGCCGAAATTGTCACGACCGCGATAAAACTGAAGTTTTAATTGTTCACGGGGAAAAGCGGTGCGACCGCGTTGACCAAATACTTCGGCCTTTATCGTTTTGCGAATTTACACTCAGCGGCGTATTTATTTAGTTAATTGTACGCCGATGAAAAATGCGTTTGATTGAAACACGCCGGATCACGAACTGAAATTGCGACTAAATATTTAATTATGAAATTACCGGCCTCATAATTGAACAAACGCTACGTCTGAGCAGAAAAACATGTTGCCCTTTCATCGTTGTTGCAGTTGTTGTTTCCATCGCGTTTCTCCCCGAGGATGGACAACAATGCACGAACACTTTGTCGTAAACAGTGTCGCCATTGCAGTTCGACAATCGTTATAATTTTTAATTGCGTTACACTTCCATTTATTTTCTTCGGGACAATGAAAACGTTCGTTCATAATGCGAAATCCGTTTTGCGAACTCGGTTTTGTTCCGTCCCTGCAATTTTTTACCGACTTTTTTATCCCGGGCACGAGCTAAGAGAAATAAATGGCCCGGCTGTGAACAAAGGAGAAACAGTTGTTGAATTTACAGCAAAGACGATAACCGTAGCTGCAATTCATCCTTCGTTTTGTTTATTAAACGCGAGTATTTAAACATTGACAATGGCCGGTCACGTTCCGCGGCGTTGCCAAACGTACTCGTGTGCACCGGTCGGATATCGCTACTGCCCATCGGAAATTTCCAGGCGACGGTGGCGCCGCCCTGTAAAAAAAGCCTGGAGTACCTGACGTCATATCCTGCCGAGGCTACTAACGACATACTAATGACGAAGCGGTGACGAAGGTTGTACGTAAACATCCGCATCCGAAGCCGATCGCCTGCTATGGCTTCCAAAGCGAGCGACCGGTGACGATTTTTTGTCACAGGTTCCATAAAAAGCGGTCTAAATCGAGTCGTCCTCGGCATCGAAAGGAATACAATATCGCGTATTAAGTAACTGTCCGTCATTTACCTTTTTTCCCTCAACCCGCTCGATATTTTCTCACTAAACTAAACACCGGTGTTTTCCAGCCGCCGCTGTGTTACGTACACGTGTAAATCGACGAGAAGAAAAAAGAGAAGTTTTCGCCGAGTTACACGCGAGGAAGACCTAAAACTATATCGCAAGTGTATTTCGACCCAACGGAAATAGTTTGAACAGTTGCCCTGTCTCACATGCCGTTCGAAGCGTCTCCTTATCGGCCGCGTACTTGCATTGTCGGAAATACTCGGTTTATTTTTTCGTTCGACCGCGGGGCGTCTCGTTAGCGTCGCTATCCGAGCCGATGTCTAATTTTAAAGTGACATGCCGGACCTTTCCCAGGGAGATGGATGCTCCCCGGCCAGGCCCGCCTAATGAACGCGATCGTCGCGTCCGGATGTTCGCCGACGTTTCGAACACGGTTATATTCAGGGGTTTTTGAACGTCGTCGAGTCAACAGCGCATTTGCCAATTTATGCAAACAATTCATCAACGAATTGTCGAGCCAACAGCGAATATGTACGTCAAATATGCTCCGTCTCTATTGTTTGATTTCGCCGACGTATCGGGCGGCAATTGGTGGAATGAAAAGGTTATTCCGCGAAGTTTGCGTTTGCCCTGGTACAACAGGGAGTCGTGTTACGCTAGATGGCATTACAGTTATAACGAGCGGGCACTTGGGAGGGCGAAGCGAGCTCCTTGGCTCGGGGAGGGAACCGTATCGACTTGTTTGCGCCAGACAAGTGCATCGAACTCTTCGTTGAAGACCATTTGGATATACGCCGGGACAACCTGTACTCCTTTTCCACCCGGTCGATCGCTGCCTTTTGCGACATCGCAGCCCGAAACCGAACATCACCAACGACCCCTGTCATTCGTCAACGCCGACGTTTCCGTCCTGCTCGTAAAAGCCTCGCTTCATACGCCTCTTCGCTCTCTATCCGGAATGAAGACGAAAAAGTTTGGCGAACAGAGTCGGCTTTATCTCACCGCCGGATTACAAATGCGTGCATAAATGTGTTTTTTTTTTTTTTGTCACGTTGGGAGACTTTTATCCAGAGCACGAGTTATGTACGCATATTATTATTCAACAGACGCTTGAAGAATATTCGAAACGCGATGCCAGCGCTACCAGAAGAAAAACTAACGAGTTCCGGAATGAGTTCATCTTTCCGAAACAGTTCTTAAGCTTGATTTCTAGGATAGGTTAGGTTAGATAGTGACCTGAACACAGTGCAAGTGAACAATACACCGTTTACTTCATTATGTTTATTCTGTTAACAATCCGCCGTTCCGGATAGAAGGTGCTGGTGTCCCGTTGCGCCTCGCTATTGACTACAGAATCCTCTTAACCATTAGTCATCGAACAGCCTGTATTACCGACGCGGCAGTTCGTATTGGGCCGAGGAACTTCCTGTTTTGAGCGTTAATCGTATGCGCACGGTCCTGTTATTCTCATTATGTGGAAGGATAAATATGGATGAGGAAACGGAAAAATGCGCATATTTTAACGTTCTAACCAAAAGATCGGCACGTTGCTTACGTAGCGACGACGCGAGCTCGGACAAATATATGCGTTGCGTCAATACCGAAATTTCGGGGGGGGGAGGCTGTCAAATCGCGGATAGAACATTAAAGGCGCGTTTTTCCGAGGCGCGGAAACACAAAAGCGGTCCATTACCATCAAAATACAACTACGATGGCCAGGGGATAAGCCGACAGGCGCGCGCGAGCACGGCGGTGAACTGAGCTAAGAGTTTACGAGCGAAAATGTGGTAGACAACTCTCGAGTTAATTTTTCTGGGTACCTCACCTGTAACGCGAGACGACTTGGTCTGATTTTGCGGGAAATTCGAACTAACATCCGAGGAGGGTCAGAGGCTAGCGAGCCCGTGGACAGGCTACCAAGGGCTTCCGGCCGGGTAGGAAATTAATTAAACCAATAGCTACCGCACAGACTCGACGAGCAGACAGGGCTTCCGAACGAATACCCTTGATTCCACGAGCTTTCTCTCGCTCCGCGCTTAAGCTTCCGAGCCATCCTTTTTTCCATCGCGGTATCGACATTTCTTCTTATCTGTATTCCGCCTCGCGTTCCGCGTAAATCTATGTTTCGTTCATTATATTAAGTACGAAATATTTCATTGTTAGAGCGAATCACTTCTTTATACTGGCAAGTTAATTAAAATCATTGAAGTAGGAATATCGTTCAGCTTTATTGTCCCGCGTATAGGATTTTATGTGTAATTATCGTTGATCAAGATAAAGGGCGGAAATCGAAGTAATTAAATTAGCCACTGAAAACAATTCACTTATATCCGCACGTAGAGACGCTGCTCGGGGATTAAATCGATTTAAAGATCCAATTACAAAATAGCCTTTATAGGAGTGGTCTTTTTAGTCGACTCGGACGAAAGTGTAAACGAAGCACTCGACTAAACTCCTCCGGAAACCCGATAATGCTTTGTCCACTACTTACCTGTCTGGGAAACTGTTAATACGATAGCCACCTTATACGCGGATCGGAAAACTGCAGGCCGATCGTTTTTACGTACATATTCTACGTACATATGATAATTGTGTGCGACGTTACATTTATCGTCCTATTGGCATTATTCGCGTCGACATACTCGTTTCCCTTCACCTGTAACTGATGTATTCCGACAAAATAAAAATATCACTAGAGCAACATACTTCCCAAAACTATATTTTCATTGTTCATAATTGAAGTAGTATCAGTATATACGTTCCGAATACATTATCAGCTGATG
>JABFPT010001191.1:3853-15309 GCA_022817245.1 Nixonia krombeini | reverse complement strand
TTGTACCATTCCATGCTGTGGATGAGAAGTTTGTTGCGCATTTTGTTGTATTCCTTGCTGGTGAGTTTGTTGACTTTGTATCACTTGCTGAGCATTTTGTTGAATGGGTTGCACCTGTTGCGATTGTTGCTGAATAGAATAATTCTGTACGTTTTCAGATTGAACTGGTTGAAAATACTGTTCCGAGTGCAACTGAGATACCGTTGGTGGCGGATTTGCACTCACATTTGAATCGAATCCACTAATGGAATGAGATGTAGCAGACTTAGATTTTGGATTGGAAAGAATATTAGCCAAGTTTTGCGCCAAATCAGGGAGCGTGGATGACACTTCCTTTGCTTTCACTTTTGGCGTTACTTCATTGGTGATGAGCGGTTGCGTAGGAATAGATGTGGGAATCGTAACTGGCATAGGTACATTGATCGTGCTAGGTAAAGGATGATGAACAGTAGGTTGTTGGGATCCTGGGTCTAAAACCCCTGGATGTGAATGCAATAAATTGCTAGAATCGGGATGGACTAGTTGTACGTGAGGATGTGCTGGTTGCGGATAGACACATGTTTCAGAAACTTGAGAATCAGTTGACACGTTCGATGTGGTGGAAATATTCGAAACCCTCCGATTCCTCTCGTCAACACTGCTCTGTTGCAATTGTTGCATAGGACCGGGATACATGACATACGGTTGTTGTTGTTGGATTTGTACTTGTGGAACGCATTGCTGTGGATTCACAGTACGGACAGTATGTATTTGAGGTGATTGCTGAAGCTCTTGTTGCTGTTGTTGTTGTATTACTGTATGTTGAGGTAAAACACAAGGATTTTGTAATCCTTGTGACAATCCTTGGTGCATTTGTTGCAATTGAATTTCACCCTGTTGCATGGGCATTACGTTTATTTGGTTTGGTATCATATTTTGTTGCACTTGTGGATCTATTTGAAGTAAACCACCACCTTGATTAACTATAGGTTGTGATATCGACCCAGCAAGAATTGGTGGTTGTTGTGAAGTTTCGTGAACACCTTGTGACTCATCAGCACTCGATTGCGTTTGCTCTGAACTTTCTACGTTACTAGTCACACTTTTTGCATCTTGCTGCAAAGCTTGTTCAACATTTTCAGTCTGCTTAGTTGTATCTGCATCCGACACTCCCGACTTTTGTTCCATGACAGGACTTACTAAGAAACGAGATACTTTGCGCATAGGTGGAACTGACAACTTGTTATCTGTATCACTAGTCTCTGCAACAGTTACATCCTTACTTGGCGCACCTTCTTGAACATCTGATGTCGTTGCATCATCCTTTAATATTTCACTTTTCTGCATTGTACTTCCTTCTCCATCCGTAACTGTTTGTTGAATTGCTGATGCAGGGAATGTTGCAGTATCGTCTTGACGAAAAGCATTCGCTTCGATAACAGTTATAGGGGAAGTAACAAACTGGTTATCAGTTAAGTCACTTGGAACGTTAACAGGAGTCAAAGTGTCCGTGTTTTGAGTGGATGTTGATGATCTTCTTGATGCTTCTGCTGATTCGATTCCAGTAACAGGCAACGGGTCTAGAGCAGGCACAAGCGGAGGTTTATCAACCAACGGAGTAGTAGCTATGTGTGAGATGATTTGGTCGATAGGAAGCAGCTTCGTAGGCGTCAAAGTGTTGGACGTTTCGTCTCTCTGAAATATGATGGGCATTGAATGCTATCACGTGATATCTATAAATTTTTTTCACACCAGGATTACTTGCTCTAATTAAAGCTAAAAACACAATGTCTGAATTCTGTGACACACATAAAAAGTACAAAATGTAATTAAGATACTGTGCAAAATCTTATCGAGCTGTCCAATTTAAACTGACGAATACATATGTATGAATTAAACGTAACTGTACATGACAACATAATTGTTCACTATACATGTTCAAAACCAAATTATTTTAATACGTTGTCAATAACGTTTTATTCAAAGCCAATAACATGCATAAATAAATATGTACTTATCGGATAACTGTGTTACTTTACAATATATTAAACTCATGATTTCAATTATTGCTTTACTTTTTGTCATTAAATAAATTAGCTCACTATTAGCGTCTGAAACATTAATGTAAACAGAAAAATGTATTATTTCCTGAAACAGGAAAATTCAAACATTGATGTATTAGATCATGATAATAGTTAATTATGAAATTTATCAAAAATTAATTTATCAGATAAACATGTATTTAACGTTGAAAAATTGTAGACATGTATTTAAAAAATGTCTGATTTAAAAACTAATATTTATATATTACTTTGTTTAGCAGTACGAAGGTAATATACAAATCAAGTGGTAAACTGTACCAAAATTCGATTGTAATGAATTTTAAATAGTAATATCTAAGTTTAATTTTAAATAGGAGAATTTGTTTTAACCAATATATTTTCATCGTTGAACAATATGTATTAAAATAACTATATTTAAGCAATATATTTTATTACGTGATATTTTCATCGCTTTATTTAAAAATTTTACTTCTTTTTTCTCTCTTGTTAATTTTGCTAAATTTAGATAATTGTATTTACGTGCAAATATTAATAATTTTTTATTACATATAGACGTACAAAATTATGAATCATTGATACTATTATATTACAAAAAGAATCAATCTTATTTGAAGTTAATAGTAAATCCAGCGAACTATTAATCGAGTGTAGACTTCCTCGAACATTTTGGATTACAATGTATTTGCTTGTACCATGTACTGATAATGTGAGTAATTTTCCAAAACAATTAGAAGTATCTTCACAAAACTTGGTTGTTTAAAAATTCTAGAAAAAGGACTGTATCCGACAAAAGCAATTCACACAAAGTGCTACTGTATAAGTATCACTGAAGCAACCATAAATCTGGAACTGTCATGAAAGCTTGTTCGATGCAAATTGCAGACGTAAAAATACAAGGAGAAAAACAAATAAAAAGACTTGAAATGATCCACATAGCGATGAACAAAAAATAAAAAATAATGATATGAGAACAGTTACATTAATACAAACTGGATATTCCTAACTCAACACAAAAATATGCTACGATGTAGCATATCGACAAGGAAATGTTTGAAGATCGATGTACTGCGAATGAGAAAAACCTTAGAAAAACACAAATTTAAAGGACTGCACAAAAAATAAAAACATTTTCGGGAAAAGAGGGAGATGAACTCACCGAACGGTGCCTACGATGTACTTTGAACGACGAACGATGACTACTTTGACGAGTTAGCGAACCATGTCTCACCTGCTGCGTCCAAAATTACACACAGCAATTACATATACGCTGTGATTTTCTTTATCTACCATACGACCGTTTTCATTACATATTCATGAAAAATAATTTAGTCTTACAATTCTTTCGTCATTTATCGAAAGATATATAACTGTAAAATATGACATCTAATATTTATCAGCACTAACAACGTCCGCTGAAATCTATATTACTAACTTTTTATAATGTTGAAAAGGTCCATAATTTAGTACATAAAATTTTACTTCGATTTTATAATTTTATTTTCTTATGAATATTAGGTTAATATGATAGAAATATTTCCCCAAGGGCAAAATTATACAAAAAGTATTTTTTATTGTATTTTACATAAAAAAATTAGCGATGAAACAATTAAAATCTTCGACGAAAGGTGGAACGCTACATTAAAAACCTAAGTACTGATAGTAAAAATGTTGTGTGTAATAAAAGAAAGAATGGCAGAAAAATACCTTAACAGCATCGAGACTGTGGTCACGCTCCCTAGGTCTTCGACTAGTAACGGGGCTTCCCCCAGCAGACTGATCGGGTGGCCCATGCGCAACCAATGGCAAACTGTGAGACGGATCGAGACGCAGTTGCTTGACAATATCCTCAATCAGTTCCACAAATGTTTCGCACTGCGATTGTGGTAACAAATTTTCTGCAACCTATTTACAAAATTGTTTCAATATTTATCTATTACTTTAAATGAAAAATTACATTATATAATAAAACAAAATCATAGCTCAAAATTACATATGGTATTAAAATGATCAAAAAAAGACTTACCAAATTATTGGCAATATCTGTTGGAACCATGTCATCACGGTCAAATTTAAAAGTAACAGTCTTTTGCTTGCTAGTATCCAGCTGACATTCGACAGATAAGGATTGTCCCTCAATATTGCTAACGGATAAAACTGTTAACTTAATACCCGGTTTCTTGCGTTTCGTTCCAGATCTCTTTACTTTACTTCTTTCAGGTTGGGGAACGCTTTCGGTGTTATCTGTGCTTCTATAAAGGATTATAAATTGTAAAATTTTTAACTATGTTACAAAAATGTTTTTTTTTTCAACTAAAGAATAAAACTACAATTGTTTACGAGTTTCATATTGTCAAAATTTTCACAATTGTTTAACATAGGTAATAAGATTTGTTTTCCAAAGTACTCGTTTTCGACATAAACATGTTTTTCAAGTTAAAATACATTTTTACTAAATCGAAGGAAATAGATATCGCTTACCCGTCAGTTGTACTTGTTTGCGTCACAACACTCTGTCCTGCAGAGGCAGTTGTATCATATTGAGCAGTAAGAGATCCATCAGGAAGTGAAGAATAAGAAGCAGCATCCATCGTATCTTGTTTCGTCAACAAGGATCTGTCGACTGTTTGGTCTACGTTACTATAGTAAACTTGCTGAGGCTGCATCTGTGTTTGCTGTTGCGACTGCTGCATTTGTTGCGATGGTTGCTGTATCTGTTGTGATGATTGTGTCATCTGCTGCTGAATTTGTTGCGGTTGCTGTTGTAACTGTTGAGATTGTTGTGACGTCTGCATATGTAGTTGTTGAGGTTGTTGCTGTTGCGATTGTTGTTGTAACTGCTGCTGTACATTGCTAGACGTCTGCGACGTTAAATTTGTGTTCGGCGTTATTGCAATAGTAGCTGGCATGACACTGGCATTCTGTGGATATTGCAATTGCATCATGAGGCCCTGCTGAGACTGTGACTGGTGATTACCATTCGACAGAAGAGCAGGCGCGCCCATATTAGGAACCGTAGTAGCTTGCATGTTTTGGACTGGCGCGATGGTCGATGAACTGGGCGGGTTCACCATGGAAGGTACGGACACTTGGACTGGCACTGGTTGAATGTAACCTATGGACGTAGCGACCGCATTCGGGCCTGGCGGATTCGAATATATTTGTTGACTTGGCTGGGCTGGCATCATGTCTATATGACCGGGCGGAGCAGAAGTAGAATATCCGTGAAGCAAGACATTTTGTTGATACATCGGAGCAGCCGAATAAGCAGTGATAGTTGTTGCACTTTGCTGATAAAATTGTTGCCCCTGAATTGACGGCGAACCAACTGCAGCATTTTGATGTAGTTGTTGGATATGCTGCACTTGTGGTTGTGCATACTGCAGTTGTTGCTGATTTGTCATTTGCTGATGCATATGTGGCATTTGCATTTGCTGTTGTAGTTGAGAAGCATGAGCCATTTGTTGTTGTACGCTCATTTGATTCAGCTGGATATACTGCTGTTGTTGAGGCTGTTGTTGCTGTTGTTGTATGTGTTGCGATACCTGAGGAAACTGAGGTTGTGGTTGTACAGTTTGAGGTGTTGAGCATTGCGATGAGTTTGCAGTCAAATTCTGTGGTATTTGTTGTGGTTGTTGTTGCTGCTGATATTGCTGTTGCTGAACGTGTTGCATTTGTTGTTGATACTGCTGTTGTTGTTGCTGTTGTTGGTACTGCACCTGTTGTTGAGCATTTTGAGGAATCTGTTGTATTTGCTGGGCTTGCTGCGGCTGTACTACAGACGTCTGCTGTTGCATCATCGGTTGCTGTTGTACCATTTGCACTTGTTGAGGTTGAAGACTATGCTGAGCGGTTGGTTGCACAGTAGCTTGCATCTGTGTTTGCTGTATTTGGCCTTGATGCATTTGCATTTGTTGTTGGACTTGCACTTGATTTGACATTTGAATATTCATAGTAGGTTGCTGCTGTTGTTGCAGCTGCATTTGCTGCATCAAGAGTTGGTTCTGCATCATACTGTCAGCAACGTTACTTGATTCGGCTTCACGGTCTTGGCGTTCCTTCTCTTCTTTCATTTTACGCTCTTCCCTTTCCCTAAGTAAAGCAGCTATCTGCGATTTTAACATTTTAGCTACCGCTTTCGCGTCTTCTTCAAGAATTAAACTAGACTTTGCCATCTCAGATGCAACTTCCTCAGCATTATCTGCTTGTATATCAAAATCGAATTGAATTGCTTCATTTTCTTTATGTTTATTGCTCCTCTTTTTAGGATCTAAAACACGCAATCTAAATTCTACACGAGACAAGTCAGCCTCAGCTACAGCAGTATCGCGCGAAACCATTTCCAGTTTCAATCCTACATCGTCAGCGAAAAATTCATGGTTTAACAAATCTTTTACCAGAGGTCGTTCTTCTTTCTTCAATCGAATACACATCTCTATAATCTCACGCACTTCTGGATTTTCAACTTTATCATAACTTTGTGGCTTGACACCCTAAACGCAAGTGAAAAATATAATACCGTTTAAATATGAGCACAGTTGTAAAACAATTAATAATATGCTTTTTTATCTTGATTATACTACTTCAGATTAACTATTAACATTTACCATATTTTATTTTTTTTAATAATGAAATTAAGAATAATATTTGTTTAAGATAAAATGAACCACATATTATTATAAACTAATTAAAAATATTAAGACATATTGAAAATATGAAAACACATATTTACCGAGACCACCCGTTTGTAAATTTGCGCTGGTCCTGTACACTCAGAGTAGGGATATTCGCTTGTGGCCATTTCCAGCATGCACATACCAAAAGCATAAACATCCACAGATTCGTCATAATGTTCTTCATACATTTCTGGAGCCATAAACTCTGGCGTACCAATAACACTCTTTGCGAAACTTCGATTTTTAAGCGTAGCTAAACCCAAGTCACCGATTTTTACACTACCGGTGGTACCCGTGATGAAAATATTATCACATTTCAAATCACGATGAATAATAGGCGGAGATCTCGAATGTAAAAAGCTAAGACCTTTGAGAATCTGACGGCACCAAGACTTAAGCACTTTTGGATTTATTTTCTTAAATCGTCTCAAATACCTATAATCAGAAATATTGTAAAGTAATGAATACAAATGAAGTATAAACAATAAACAATGTTGATTCAAAAGAAAATAATATACTCACGTTTTTAAGGTGCCAGAAGTCATAAGTTCAGTAACTAAAACAATGTACTTTCTACGTGGAAGCGTTACTTCCCAATAATCATAAAACCTAACTATATTTGGGTGCTGCAGACCCTTCAACATTTCGGCTTCCTCCCGAAATCTCAGTCTTTCTACTTTATTTAATTTCTTTTCCTACAAAAACGCAAAAGAAATGTAAACATCTCTCACTAATGTTTGTTTAAAAAATATAGAATAAAATTAAAATTGAATGCAAATTAAATTTTTCATTCTTTACAAAACATTTATTTTATGTTATATATTAGGTCTACAAATAAGTTTCCTGCAATTGACAAAAGTTGGCCCATTCTTCCAATGAGGTATCCGTACGCTACCAGAAAGATGAAAAGAATGGACGGCAAACGATTGGATAATACTTTGAATAAAACATTACGATTCGTTCTTTCAATAAATGCCCAATTGTTTATTAAAAACAGCGAAAACTTATTTGTAAACCTAGTACTTTATTAAAGCATAAGTTACGACAGAAGTGTAAATACCTGAAGTTCACACCAGGCCACGGCAACACCAGTTTGTGTATCTAGACCTCGAAAAACAGTCTTGAAACTACCTCGACCGATTTCCTCCTCGAACTTCAGGAAACGTCCATCTGGAGAAATAGCAACGGCTTTTTCTTCGTCATCGTCATCCTCTACTGTTTGCACCTTCACCTTCATTAATAAATTCTTCACTTCTTCCATACCCATTGTATTTTGCGTCAACTTCTCATCTACTTTAAAATTCTCGTCAAGAAGTGGCCCGATGAAACCTTCAACTGTCTCCTCCTGAGTTATAGCTTCTTCTTGAAGCACCGTTCCTTCTTTACAGGATTCTTCTACTTTGGCATCTTCTTTAACACCTTCCTCGATTTCTATATCGGAGCTCAAAGGAAGAACCTTTCCCATTTTACTTAGAGATTCATGAAGCGCCTGCGTCGCGACAATGTCACTGATACTCGTACCGTTGTCATTGTCTTCATATATAGTCACATTCTCTTCGTCTTCTTTCTGATCCTCTAGGACTTTATTTTCAAATTCAAGAGATTCACTCGTCATGTTCGACGTTGTAAATCTGGAGTTCTTTTGACCTACTGAGTTTGACTCTTCATCACTGACAAATTTTTTCTGTTCATTTTCTAAATCTTCATCAAATGTTTCCGAGGCACTCTTACCAGACGTTGATTCTACGCCTTTTATTGAGACTTTCTTTTTCATCGAATCAACGGATGACGCTTTGGAGAGTGAAGACTCATTTTGTTCAGTAGAGGATTCCATCCTCGTACTTGATTCTTTTTCACTACTAGACTTGTCGCCTTCGTTCTCTCCCTTCAAAGTAGATTTTTTGTTAGCGTTATCCGCACATTCGAAGTTTACCAAGGAATACACAGACGTCTTTCGCTTATTATGGATAGTCATATTCTCATTCGCAGATATTTTTTTGAGTGTAGTAGGAGCTTCAAAACTTTGTACAATTTCCTCTGACATCCTCCTCTCGTGAGTTTCGGGTAATAACTTTTGTACACTATCGTCATCCTTCTTCGTGTCTGAATTTTCCGAAAGCATATCTTTCTCCGCAGTCTTTTCCTCTTTGCTTATTTTCCTAGATTTCCCTTTGCAAATAGGTTTAGAGGGCGAGGACGAACTAGAGCCTAAGAAAAGTATACAACCGAAATAAAAAACACATGTGCTATTTAGTTTCACTTTTTAAGTTATACAAAAAATTTTCACATATTCTTACCAGGTATCCTGCATAAGCTTCCTGTCGCAAGAATAGCTTCTTCAGCGTCACTGCAACTATGATTGTTTTCATGATCACAAGAAGATGATGATTGAGATGATTTTTCTAAAATGTCTAGTGCACTTTGAAGAGACTTCTTTTTCGACAAAGGTGAACTGGATGCAATTCCGTTCCGAGTTATATTTGATTCGATGTTGTACTCTGTTCGGTTTGCATAAGCCTGTTTCTTACTAACCGATACACGACTTCCTCCTGATACCTGGGAGCACTAATATTGTAAACTTTGCAATTATTCAATTGAATAAATGTATTTTGATAGTTCATTACGAAATGGAGTTTAGTAAAGCATGTAAAGTTAGTAAATTAATAAATAAATTGATTAACAACAAAACAATATAAATTTTTTGTATAAAATTATCTAACCTTTTTGTCGGCTGAACTGCTAGTGCTAGCATGTGAAATCGTATTAAGTTTTCGTTGGTGACGGTGACTGTGGACCCTTTGGGTGGTGACTACTCCACAACGTCCTGACCCCTCTTGTGAGGCTAAGTGTCCCAAACCAATCCCGCTCTGATTACTAGCACCAGCACTGGCCACCAATTTTGGACACAATCCTGACAACCCAACGCCACCAGTCCCACTGGACGAACGCTGTCTACTTGTCTCATACCTACAAAAAATAACATTTGTTCACTTTTAATTTAGTTTACTATTTTGCCTTCTCTTTTCTTCCTTAAAATAATTCAATTTGAACCATAAATCAGTAAAAGTATTTTGAAACTCATTGAAAAGAATTCATACAGATAAGAAAAAGCGAGTTATTTTCCTTGTTCAAGGAGGGCAGCTTATTTCTTAGTACGGTGAAATCTTGATAAGCATCCCAGAAAGGCTGTAAAAGCGAAAAGCCGGAACTTAATAAGATTCCTACTTTATGTTCTATGACACTCATTTCAACAAAAAAAACAGCTTGTTATTTGTGAATTATAGATTTGTTAACGCTTTATCAAATTTAAAATATAACATATAATAAACACATTTGAAATATTTAAATAAATCACAAATATACAAATTATTGTTTCTTATAAATTGTTGTACATTATTTTTTATACTTTAGGTATTACATAAATTTACTAATACTGAAAATATAAACAAACCAAAAAATATTATTATAAAACTACATAATTGCATAAAATTTGTAATTATGAATTACAACAACATTTACAGTTTAATTATGATATGAAATATATTATCAAATATAAAAACAGTTTGCAAATACATTACTCTAACGAAATTGCACATAAGCATATTACGCAACTAATTTTTTGGCATTCGTATATTTCATTTTATAATTTCCATACATTAGTTTGTATAAATTAAAAACATACTATTAATCTGTTGTATGATGCAATTTACATAAATTAAGGTTATTTAAAATTTGTTGACGAATGAGACTGTTTCAATCTGCAAAATGTATAATTTAAAAAAAAATCAGAACATTTATTAAACAAATTGTTCATATGTATAACAATTTCATAATTACCATTTAAAATAAAATATTTATAGTATATGATACAACATTTTTCATATATGTTTACAGAGAATTAGTGTTAAATTTTAACACATCAAATTTTTTAAAATCAGGTGGTAAACAACACAAAAATAATTTAAAGATAATATATCTGCATTAAGCATTTTTTAGATGTAATTTTACATGATACTCGAAAATAATATTTTTTAATAGAAATAAATGTTTAATTCTTAGTCGCACAAATTTGTTAAAAAGAAATAAATAAGCAAATAAATCGAGAAGCAGTCCTTCCGCTTAGTTTCTTTTTGTTACTAGTGCATCATAAAAGTGCAATTATGTTTACGTTTTCCTAGTACAATATAGTACATCCTTTTAATGATTTGTAAATGCACCATAAAATGACCGTCGTAATAATCCCTAGCTTCTCACCGGTGATTTGGTAAATCTTTGCTACACTATTTCACGCAAATTTAGAAAGTGTTTCAAAGTAAAGAATTTTACGTATTTGCAACATCTTTAAATATAACAAACAATTACTTATAAATATAACTAACGGCAATTTCACATACTTTTCATTGCATTCATACATTAAAAAATACAATTTTTTTCGTTTTTACTAATAATTCAAAAAATACAACACTACATTTGCTTAATAATAGTATCATACAATAAATACATGTTGTGTTAGAAATGGGAACATACTCAAATTAGTACTTTTTTAATGCTTTCAATGCTTAATTGCCATCTAAGTGGGAAACAATTTATTTAAAGCACGCAAATTAAAAATTATGTTTCAAAAAAATGCAAGCTTCAAGTTTCTATATTTGTGATGAAAAAACTTATTTTAATATCACACAATACAAATTTGATTGATAGTAAATCATGCTGTTAATTACTAAGATAAAAAATTCTAGTT
>JABFPT010001187.1:0-19610 GCA_022817245.1 Nixonia krombeini | reverse complement strand
AGGGAGGATGGCGAAAGAGGGTTGTGTATTTTTCCCGCTCTTATTCCATAATCCACATTTCATGATGTATTCAGGATGGAAACATGTCGTATTGTCGGAGACATTTTTACGTCGGCTTGCTCTTCGCTTAACGCCGATATCGAAATCGCGAGGGAAGATTTTCCGCAGACGTGCCGCGACATAACAACGGCGTCGGATAAATTATGGAGTCGATGGCAGCGCCGCCGACGATAATGGAGCGAAACGCGAGAATGACGAGGCGAACGAAAGTCGCGGCGAAATGCAAAATCGGTTCTCGCCGGGGTAGGATTCCGAGCAGGGGATTCTCCGGCAAGCCTCGGAACCGGTAAGGTCATTAATCGAAACGCTAAATCCGGTCGCGCGAGTCCCGCCTCTTCTGCCAGGACGCCAACAGGATCTCTGCACCTTGCGCAGCGTGCGCTATATATCGATCTGCACGTCGGAGAACCATTTACCAGCGAAGCGTGCATCAAATGTTTCAGAACTAATTTAAACTTGGCCGCAATTTCGAAGTGACGTCGTTTTAAAACACCGGACTGCAACAACGTACTCGGATTAATATCGGCTATGGGAGTAATTACCGGCGACGCGCAATCGCAGGCGCCATTTCTCGAAATCGGTGTTGCTGTCCGTCGCGGGGGTCCGGGAGGAAGGGGGAGGGGGGAGGTGGTAGAAGCAGTCGAGCGTTTTCGATAACGAGCCTCCGAAGCGGAAATTGATTGCGAGTGAAAAGGGTAAATGAGAGCTTACCTTCCTCGTCGCTGCCAATCATCGTGTAGCGTTCGAAGCCGGTGAGATTTCGCACGGCTCCCAGTCCAAAGTCGTCCTTCGTCCATTGCACGGGTCCTTTCTGATCGAGCACCCGACAAGGGAGCGTGACTCGGCTGCCAATGACCGCCGTTTGATCCATCGGCTCGATGGCAAATCGCTGATAAACGATTTCGGTGGTCGTGACGGGCCTCGACGACGAGAACACGGTCGACTCGTACGTGGCGTCCAACGACGTGGCTCTTGCTTCCCGGGCGTTCACTATTAGCCAGCAGCATAACGTCATTAATTTCATACACGAGCCCAGCTCCAATTTCGCGCTGCCGGACCTGCAACGAGAAGGCACAATGACTTGCATGTTGGATTATTGGCTCTCGCCATCAACGGCATACGGCTCATATTTATCAGGGGCGCCCGCTTCGTCAAACTTTGCACGCGGGATCCGGATTAAAATGTAAAGTGTACTCGGCTGCTTCCAGACTACCGCGCTTCGCTGCCGAAGCGTGCTGTTGGAACAAGACACGGGGAGGTCGGTTACGGCGTATCCCGTCCCTGCGCAAATATCAGCTCGGGGAACCGTTCCAGCGGCCGCGCTCCATTTGTTCCTGCGGACGGGCTAACTGACAGCCGGTGCGGAATCGACACGGGGAAGACATTTGACGCATTAATTGGACACGTGTGCACCTTTTCACCGTCAATTTGCTCACAACTTTCGAATTACCGCGCCTGTCCCGGGGAGCCAATCGCAGCTATTCATCGGTGCTTGTCACGCGCTCTTGAATGGCTTTTGTATCCCATTATACAGCTTTATGTCGTTAATCCCCGGCAAAAATGACGCGGTCGGGTCACATTCTCTGCCGTTCCCCGCAACGAACAATCATTAGAGACATGAAATGGGTTTTAATTAACTCATCGGGGATGCGCCGGCGAGGGAGGGAGAGTGAGAGATAATTTAAATAGCGCTCCTCCTGCGAATGTACATGGCCGGAAAAATGCGGGGATAATAACTTCCAAGTACCAGTGGGTCGGGGAAATCCTACTTTCCCCGGGAAAATCCGCGAAGCGTTTACGGTACGCGGGAGTCTCGGCGTATAATGAAATCTCGTGCAAATTGATCAACGTAATCCAAGCATGCGTTTTTGCCTTCATTATATAAGACACTCGATGGCGCGATCATAACGTTTAACGCTCGGGTATAACTTTAATATCGCAAACTCGACGAGCCAATCGCCCGCTCGCCGTTCAAGCGCGCGCGTTAAATTTTGATTGGCCGCCGCGACTATGCATCGACGCCGATCATTCGGAAGACGAAGTGTCGCGTAAACTCCGTCGTTTACAGGATGCACGACTGGTTTCTTGCCCAGGCTCTCCCGTTTCTTGCCGTAACCAGTCGCCCGCTCCCGGGGATGTCGCAAGACCCGCGTACGACACGACATACCGTGCTCCGCGAACGAGCTGAATAGAATAATAATGGCGGCAGTCTCTCGTGGATGTTCCAATGAAAGACGCGGCTAATAATTAGGTAATTGCGCTCGCGCCTACATTCGTCACTAGCAACATCAGAGGAAATTGGACTTTAGCTTACATTCGCGTTTCGGTATTGTTTCCTCCTCACTGGTGGACGATCCATTCGTAAGTAAAGGCTCAATCAACTGGAAATGATTAATCGACGTGCAAACTGGAAAAGTCATTCCCATCGTTTGCATTTCATTTTTTAAACAATGTCGCCATTGAGATCAATACTGTTGATATAGAACTGTATTCTAACCCCTCCCCCCGCCTCAAAACAGGTTTATTTATGTAGATAACGGTTATATAGAAAAACCGGTGCATTAAAATATACATTTAGCTACGGCTCACGATAATTCGGTTTTGCATTCCGAAAGAAACGACCTTCCTCGCTGTTTTTTCGGTAATTGGGGTAATTACGTTCGGTATCACAGAATCGGTATTGACAGGGACAGTGTTTAATGAGGGCGATCGATTGGAGAGGTTGGAGATCGTGTGTCAGCCAGGTTGATCGTTGCAACGGATACTTTGTTTACCGTGGAACTATAAACACTACCTTGGTGCGCTGCTGTGCATACAAAGGCACACGCGTTAATGGTACGGTAGGTGGCAACATTGGCAGAAGCTGGACGATCGGTGGTGGCGACAGTCGCCACGGATTCCCAAGTCGGGAACGAGCTCATTGCCAGCGCTCGAAATTCACGAGAGATTTTACAAGATGTTCGGGACTTTCGTCGAAGGGTCTACGGGAACTGATCAAACTCCGTTCCGGTGGAACAAAGCGGACATTAATTGCTATCAGAAAACTCGAGTAAGCAAACAATGGCGAGCGAAGGGGTGACTCGAGTGATGTCAAAAGGCGGTGCGTTCACGGTTCCAGCAAAGATTTACGATCCAAGTACATTAGAATTGAAACTTGCTCCAGTAATACTCTCACAAATCAAAGAGCGAGAGGAAACAATAACACGTCCAAGTCTGTTGAAGCAGCTATGGAAACACCGATAATCTCGTCGAGGATACAACGGTCCGGAACAACAATGCTGCTTCCTGTATAAAATAAATAAAGCAGGGACAAAAACGATGTACTTCTTTTTCGGATGTACGTGTCTATACGCGAGTGTGTATACGGATACACACATACGTACATACATATGTATATATATGTGTGTCCCAAATACTTTACAGCTATCTTGTTTTCTCGAGCTCTCGCATCGAGCCTTATACATATGTATGCAGTATCTCGTGTATATCGAACCCTATCCATTTACGAACTTACCCGGATTACCTTTAATGACTCCCGACAGTAATATACGCGTGGAATGGTGGTAAAATAACTATAGATGTTACCAGAACGTTATACGAGGCACGAGGGCTTCGCGTAATATGCTATGCATACTTTTATGGCGGGCCACATCGCGGGAGTAATTACAATGCAAAATTGGATTAAAGTTGCAGGACCTGCGGAAGGATTTGACAATTATACGTAAGATGACACGGTTACGTCGCCCGCGACTGACAGAATTGCGGGCGAAGGACCACCGGTGGATTCTAATGACCCGGAGAACGTCTTCGCGTGGGCGCGAAGCCCGAAACTCTCCCCCCCCCCCACCCGCAGCGGTACAAGAACCTGATCCTGTAAAGCGGCGTAAAGGTCCGTTCGCACGGAATTTTTTGCCCGGCGCAAAAATCAGCCGGCGTGAAGACACCTTAACAAATTAGCGCGTCACTCCGGGATCGGACGGGCAAAAAAGAGCGAGGTAAACAAAAAGCCAACCGCTTCAAAACCGGAAGTTCGAGACGCCGAGGGCGGTATAACACGAGCGTGAGATAAATAGCTGCCATTAACGCGGACGGCTCGCCGAAGTTTTTCTCGGTATTTTCACGATTCTGAGGAATAATTCACATACGGACCAATCGATAGTGTTACGAGGAATATAAAGCTGCCAAACCTGCGGTCGGTAACATCGTTTTTTTTTTTACTTTTAATACAGCTTGTAAAGCGACAGTATTTAAGCTACAGGAATTGCGTTGGCGTTGGAAATGTTAAGATAAGTCAAATGCGTTCGTTCACACCGAAAGATGAGATCATTGGCTCGCGCTTCGCGTTTACGGATTCCGTGGATTATTCTTGTTTTTGATACTTTGCATACATTGGAGAAGTTGTTCGGCGACAATTTTCAGCCTACGGTGTACAGCCGGAATGGAAAAGGAATGTTAATCAAATATGACCTGCTGAATTAATAATTCCCTTTTTTCGATACGCTCCCACGGCGCCTGCTTTAACGAACGACTAATGATAATTAATGAAGAGAACCTGTTTCTCCATTATGAAATGCCAATCGCGTTTGTTGCTCGTCGAACATCTTACATGATTTAGCATAAGATTCAAGCAGCGCTTAAAACAGGTTGAGATGAGTTTCTTGCTTTCTGCAAAAACCGTCTAAATCTCGTACAGATTTGTTGCCGGTTGCTAATTGGGAGACGGCCTGAGGAGCGAGATGCATTATACTTTTTATTCACAGTAGACGCTCTTGTAATTTCAATTTTGATCATACTTGAGAGAGCAATTGCGAGTTACGCAAACTGTAGGTCTTTTAACGCTGCGTGACTCTACTTCGCAAGTAAGCACAAAGATGTAGTTTCTGCTCCTCCCCCGCAATCCCGAAAGTTGGCAGTAATAAGCGTTTGTTAATTCGAATCTACGGGGTTGTATGTACGGTGAAACTAAACGTACACTAGACGCTTTGCCATATCACAATTAACTGCTAAATATTTATTAAATTTTGCCAATAGCTTCGCAACAAACTCCCAGTGACGGTCGTTACATTTTAAGGAATTCTAAAGGGAATTGATATTTTGTTAAATTGAAATCGCACGCGTGTGTATGCGCGTGGGAAAAGGGAACGCGAATGTTGAATAAGAGGAAATACCCAAAGCGGGGAAATCGATCCTGTTTGGAATTCAGATTCCTCGATAAGGTTGATTATCTGATCGGTCCGAAAAGTGAAATATTTGAATGATCAGTAGCGTCGTTAATAAGTACAATTTATTGACAGAGTGGTTGGAAAACGCAACATGGATCTAACTTTTGATAAGAAGAAGTATCATCGTTAAACATACAATTACGAAGTAGTAATTATAATCATTGTAAAAACAAAGTTAATTGAATATTTTCAAAATAGAGATTGCAAAGATAAATAATCGCATAGAAAAAGAGAACTGATCGTAAAGGAAGGAGATTATCCGCAAATCAAAATAAACGAAAACCAATTTAGTAATAAGATTTTTACACTAAGCAAGAACTGATCAATTTCTGAATAAGTGCAATGTTTATTTGCAGTAATGCTTGTATCTGGAATAGTTTGTAACGAGCTAATTAAAGACGTTATTTACAGAGTTCTAGTGACAGTATTCGTTATAATATCCCATCAACAACGCTAACCATATCCCATTTGCTCATCGCCTATTTAGCAACACAATTTTC
The DNA here is from genome assembly GCA_022817245.1 of Nixonia krombeini. Lineage (NCBI taxonomy): Eukaryota > Metazoa > Arthropoda > Insecta > Hymenoptera > Scelionidae > Nixonia > Nixonia krombeini. The sequence goes on along the minus strand of JABFPT010001187.1, from coordinate 13,828 downwards.
CTCCACAGAGATCAAAAGCAGTAACATTGTCACTGCTCGTACTTCACTGTGAGACGCGAGGATAGAGACGAGCGACATTTTCCAAACCATCATCCCTTTATTTGCCGAAACCTTTTCCAAAATGAAATTTCTTATGAGATTATGAGACGGATATTTCATAAAGCCGACGCCGCTCAAAATGTGGCGGCGGGCCGCATCCTCGCAAACAGCCCGGTCGGGGCATGCGCGGCATTTTTACAACCGGAATACAGTTATTCCCGTATTTCCGGGGGAAGAGGAAAGTGGGGGCGGTAGAATGAAGAATGTCGCGTGTTTCGCGGAGATACTTCACAAATCGTCTATCGCATTCCACGGCGTAGCATAGTGCGCCGTTACAGTCGAATCTTACGCGCATGACTTGGCCGCGCATTCGCGTTAGCAGGCACGACTTTCCGTGCGTTCCCGGCACAGAATGCGGATAACAAGTACGCCGTCATCAGTATTTATGCATTACGCTCGAATATGCCGCATACGCGGCCGTCGGTGGCCGTGTGTGCTCGGGCGTAACAACACACCTCTCCCGCGTACGCGAGCTGTCACACACTAGTTTTGCGCACCGGCGAATACGAGGCAGAAATGAAAACTCTCGTACACACAGCAAAATATCAGCGCGCGTGTACGCGGTCCGCGTACATTCGATTACGCCGTCTAATACGCCATGCCGTAAAGTGGCGGGCAAATAATCGAATTTCCGAAGGGTTTTAATTAAAAAGCTTATAAGGTAGCTCTGTATTTCTTGCCGGTCGCCGACAGTCGCGACTTCGCGACCGGGATGTCGCAATATTTTGGTACCGCGAGAGGGAAAGAGCGCGAAACGAGAGATAGAAATGTGGTCAACGCGCTGCTGGAACATGGGAAATCTGCTGGTAAAGAGTCGTTTAACGTGCTCAAAGGGACGCAGAGACGACGACGGAAAAGTCGCTGCCATCGCAAAAGTGGAAAAGGAACGGGTGATCGCGTACGTAACGCAATGGCAACTCGAATCCCAATTAACGTGCCAGTTCGTAGCATAGTTGCGGCACCGACCAACGAGTTTTCATTCGATGCGAAGTGTCAAAAGGCAACTACACTCGGTCTCTAAATCCCTAATGCACTTGCCATGTGAATTTCCATTTCGGAAAACCACGCTGCTGACCGCAGTATTCCAGCGTCACGCGTACTCTGATTAAGTTTCGATGGCGAAGGAAAATAATGGGATGCTCTCTGAAAAATCTCTGTTAACGGGATGATGTCCCCCGCTATTCAAGTTTTTTCGCTCTTTTAACGAAAGGAAATGGAATCAGGTGTGACAGGAACTTGAAAGAAATGTTAATGAAAAATTCGAGGCTCTGTTGTCTATGAGCCTAATCTTTTTTTTTTTAAACTCGCCAGTTGATGGATACGCCAACAGTGGAGTGTGATCCAAAAAAAAAAAAACCAAGGACTTAAAGGGTGACCTATAAGAGACCTCAGAGACCCTTCGTATTTTTATACCGTTGTTTTTGCAGCAAGTGCCCAATGGCAAAGCTTTCTATTCCGCTGTTTGCGAAATTTAAGCGATGGAGAACCTGAAACCTTCCATTCTGAAAAGATCTTATCAACACTCGCGTTCACTATTAAGAGAAAGGAACTCTGAACAAAACCATTCATTTTTGAAAACCGAATTCGATCCCGTAGTTTTATAAATTATACTTTTCCTGTCTCGTGATCATCTTTAAATTATCCTTATTGAAATTTCATATTTTGTCTTTCAAAAGGTCTTTATCTCAAACCTTGGTCAACTCTGTTTCCAGAATTCCCCGTCACTGACAACAAGTAAGATGGTACAGGACGGATTAGGTCTCATCAGACTTAAATATTGGCACCATCGCATTGCTGAATAATCGCTGTCACGGGAAAAGTGTCGAAGGGAAGTAAAGCAAAGAAATCCATTCTAGAATCTGATAAAGCGGTTTGATCAATGCCAGATTTAGGTACACACTGGGAACATGAAATGGGCTGGATCGGGAGAATAGGAAGTTAAAAGCGTCACATTTCCAATCAGGATTCTAATTAGGAATGGGAAACAACTGTAACGGAGTTCTAATGGAGCTCTATTTTACCCTGGGAAATCAAAGTTTAAGATAATTTCAATTGTTGCCATTAGGCGTATACCGTTTTTACCCCACACAGTCAATTCTCCAATCGGAACTTTGCCTAATGACGCGAAGTTGATTTTACACCTGCGCGATAAACAGCAACGACACTTCCATACCGGCAAATTACGCCGATTGAACAGAAATCGAATTCACTTCATCCAGATTGGATTACTTTCTTCGAGTTTGGTTTAAAGACAGGACGAAATACCAGTAATGTATGCCCTCGTGCCATCAGGAGTTCGCTCACAGCGATACGTTAAAGAGCGACGAACTTTATCCCGGAAACGTTTCCTCGCGAGACTTTTTCACGAAACATTTCCCCGGCGCTGCTGGCATCCGACTAGCATCGTTAACATCCCCGGGTTATACGCGAGATTCCTGTCGCGTTTCTTGTTTATTGGATAACTTTCACTTTAATCTTCATGGCTCTCTGTAAGCACTATACATTTTATGGAATCCTGATTCGAGATTCAGGGCATTATCGGAAATCACGCTGTAAAAGGAAAAGGACGGGCTTTCCTCCACGACTTTCCTCCACGACTTTTCTCTTACGGAATTTACGCATTTGTATAACTCGAAACTATAAAAAAATCCTGCGTCTCTGGAGTATTGTTCCCGAACTTGTCGTATCGGCGAGTCGTTGGAAAACGACGAGGAAAAAGAGCGTTCGTTCTTGAGCAGCCGTGCCCAGGAATTACGAATCTTGTTCAATCCGCGGATTTTTCTGGATCAAGTGTTCTTCGTTAACATTACCGTTCAAGGAATAGCGATAAGTAGTTTTTCACAATCGCGTTTCGGCTGACCGTGCTGAAAGTGTGTTAAGAAGAGCAGGGCGACCGGGAAGAATCGATCGTTGGTTTATTACCCACAAAGTTGGGTCGACGAGTTCATCTCGCGGCGCACGCCTGCCGATGGGAGATTATTTTTTTATTACCTTTTCTAATTCTGAATTTAATGCCAGTAGGTGAACCGCGCTCGTGCGCGTATACACATGTGCACATATAGGTGTATATATCGGCAGGAGAATACGGCGCGAATATGAAGAGAACGAGTATGAGAAATTTCGCTTTTTGGCACCAGGCCACCAATTCGGGAAACGTACGATCACGACGGCTTAATACGTTGCAATAACGTACGACGCTATACATACATGACATATGATATTTCACTTATCCCACGCCACGTTTTAAACAATACGCGAACCTCGCCTCCTTCCCGATTGTCCGATCGAATGTCGCCGCCCTGCGTTGGGTACGTTTGGGGAGAGTCTGCCCCACGTGTCATTTATTCGAAACGGATTGTGTGGCATTCAATGGAAATATATTCTTGTTTTTTGCTGGTGTTATAAAAATATATCGAATTTGGAATTAATTACAATTATCGAGCGTTTAATTAAACTTACGTTAGACACTTTTTCTTTTTCATACGATGGACCGAACGTAACTACGCTAAATTATTACGTAGAGCTTCTTTTTTTTCTAAAAATCTGCTCAAAGGTTTCGTGTCAAAGTGTCGGGATGTTAATTGCCGCATGAGACTCGCCTTAGATTCCCCACAGTTCGCAACAGAAATTAAACGAGCGTTTTATAAAAGTCAGCATGAACATTGTCCGTGGAACGGGAAACTTCCGCAATTTCCATCAGCCGCACGACAGTTTCGGAAAACACGTTTTATCCGCGAATTACGAGAACAAACCCGTAATAATGCACGGCGACGTTCACTTGTGATGTTTTATAGTTACACAGCGCACGAGTGTTGGCACTCGCTGAACTATTCCAACTTGTAGCTCATGTCGGGTTTAAGTACCAGACGATTCGATAACATGTTAACGTGTATATATCGATTATTGTCCAACCGGAGGGTGCGCTGTCTCTGTCGCTCCGCCGTGGAGGCAACGGCGGTATAAACGTACCGGGAAAATCAATACAACAATTGAATTATTGAGGTGGTTTGTTGTTTAATTGCCTCGTCGCGACTGACACGGGAAATTGACGTAATACGTTACAAATCGTAAATACAGGTTCGCATGATATCCCATTTCCCGGTTTTTCTAACGAAACGTCCACATTTATTATTTCGCGCCTGCAACGCCACTTCTGTCATCCCTCTTTTTTCACCTTACGTGATTCTCGGGAAAATAAAGAGAGATGGACGAGGAGAGAGAGACACGGTCGAAGTTAGACGAACAAAGACGTGAACTTTTTGTACATGCTTAAGGGAACGGAAAGTAAGATGATGAGAAACGGCGACTGTTAGTTTCAGTTAGCCAAGCAACAATGTACATAAATCTGAATTTGCCGTTTTAATTCGTGCACCGGCTTGTCGGGACGAGGGCAGGAATTACTTTGCTTTCGCCGGCCATGTAGAAAACAGTGATAGAAAAATACTGTTACTGCGACGGCGGGGGAAAAACGAGAAAAGGCGAAGGATCGAGAAGAGGAAAGAAGCAACGCGGCGTATCAGAGCTGTTGCTTGGGAATTGTGGGAAATGAGGCATATTATGGGTGTTACATCCGCAAATACGTTGTTGAGAGTACGCGAAAGGACAATGGAGGTATGAAAACGGATCGAGAATGTGACACAGTGCGGTTCCTCGATCGATTCCTCTTCGGAGGCACTATTAGCCATTCATTTTCGCGAAATAAATCCCATTTAAGACACGCCTCGTTATATCTCTCGAGTGTAGGGAGTTTTGCAAAAAAGCCCGTTACATCGTTATTTCGTTACCATGATAAGATTAGGGATAACGATGTAAACTGCGAATTAATAATGCGATTTCGCCGCTGGAACGAAATTAGGGAGCCGAGAATTAGCGAAAATTATCACTCTTCCATTCGCGACATTTGATTAAGGCATACAAATAGAAGCGAGGCGACGTCGTGCCCGAGAGAGTTTTATTGCATAATTATTCTGATTATACATCTATTCAGCTTTGATGATGATACTTAAGGACCCATCTCGCGGCACTTGAATATATAGTTTTGAAATTGAATCAAAAGCTGTTTCTATTGCTCAAAGAGTACGTGGAAGTGAGGATATAAGTATAAACAGTCTCCCTTTGCACGCTTTCTATGAACGCTGGCAATATTTGCCCGCGCTTCAAATGTGTCGTTTTTCAACGCGGCCATAAATAAACATCGATTAACACGCGCCCGAGGAAAAGGGAATGTGCGTACGCGAAAGGGAAATATTTCTCATTAACGCTGTTCTCGGTAGCAACTGAGAAAACAGGCGTTAAACATAAAAACATGAGATAATTCTTTTTTTTCCCCTCAAAGAATGTTTTGTGCATGCCGGCAAAGTCTTACGGAGGCAATTCGGAGTGTTGCGAGTGCGAGGTAACAGCCAGTGGAATAACTCTGTTACTCGGTATGCGTGAGATAAAGCAAAGCAATGCATGCGACGCTAATGTGACAGAGTCGTCAAGTGCACTTACACACGTTTGTGGCAAGCCCGGTGTATAAGTCCCATTCTGTCGCTGTCACAGTCGGTGACGTAGAGGAATAGACTCAATAGCGCAGGGGGAATATATTTTAATAGGACCACGGGATCTATACCGCAAGTAAAGCTTATTGCCGGTGACAGGCTCAACTTCGCTTCCTTCGCGCCACATCATTTTCAGCGGTTAATAACCAAATGCGATTAGGTACGAGTATCGATCACTTTCGTGTAACGGAAGGAATCTGGAACGATGAACATTCTTTTGTTTATTACTCTCATTATCCGACTCTTTTTTCCTCCGTTCCTTTTCTCTTCTCTCTTCTCCGTAGATGCATTTTCAGCTATTTCAATCGACGGTATAATTACTCAAATGTCGGAATGAGGTGATAAATTAATGATTTTTGAAACACAGTTGCGGAAATGGAAGAGAGCCCGTGCCGCCATCTGTTGGCGCAACGCCGAGTCAGTTCCCCTGTCTGGTTTATGACCGCGCCACATTTAACTCGCCGCGTAACGGCAATAATGAACATCCAAGATGAAAAATTCCCAGTGCTTTACGAGATCATTAAAAAGCATGTAAAAAGCGTGCGATGTAATTAAACGCTGTTCAAAGAGAGCAAATTCAACCAATTGCAAATTAACAGAGGCGCGCATTCGTAATAAAATCTCGCGCATTGGCTATTACATCGATAGTTGTGCGTTAAACGCAATAACAATGCGGCAGCTCGCCGGAATATGACAGCTTACGAGATCGCGCTTCGCTCTATGCAAAATATATCTCGCCAGGTAAAAATAACAAGTGAAATTCGTGTTGAAAAATCGAACGTTTAATAGCGACTAACGAAGAGGGGGAGAAAAAGCAAAACTGCAAATTTTTGGCAATTCAATCTGACGCAAAGTTCATCAGACGCACGATTATAATCCAGGAGCTGGATGAAATTGAATACCTCCCAGTTTGAAAGGAATATTATATAAAATATCAATTAATCTGTCAAATATAATATCGAATCGGGATTTGCGCTTCTGCCTGTCTTTCTAACCTCAAATGGCTTTCACGAGGTGGATTGAAAAAAGAGATTAAAACAGACGCGTGTCGAGAGTGAAATTCATATCGCCGTTTGTGTCACGGATATCATGCCACTGCGAGGCTCGTCGAAGTTTCGCCGGTGAAGTGACACCGAGAGAAGAATAATACGAGGAAAAGAGCGAACGGTGTATGAAACGAAATTATCGATTCGGCGGTTGTTCGCGAGGCAGTAAAATAAGAGTCTGGCGTCGTGTTTATAGAAATATCAAATAAGCGCTATTATGCGAGCGAGGAAAAAAGGCATAGCTCTCTCAAAGGCAGCAGCGGACCTGGAGTGCAGAATAAATCAAAACTCCAAAGCAGTTTAGCGAGGAACACTTGCCCCATCCTCGTACCAGCGTTTCATTTCTCGCTGCGATCTCTCGTTCCTTTTGCCCGGCATAAATCTCTTTTAACTTAGTAACGTTTCTTCGTTCGCCGCCTGTTTCGCTTGCGAGCAAGTCTCATACTTTCCTTCTCTCATTGTTGGAGCGTTCTTACACCGTCTATCAGAACCACAGCCCCCCTCGCGCTTTCACCTCGTCCGATCTTTCTTCGTTTTGACCACTATTCTTAGCAACTTTAGTGTCCCGCGTTTGTCATACACATCGTCGGGCACATAAAGAAACGCGTTCCTGCGGATCCGATGGTCGTTGTAGCGGGGAAAATGGTAGGAGGAAAAAAATATTTCACGGGCTTGTTAATTTCAACAGGATTATTGACACGGACAAATGTATGTGACACATTTGTCAAATAGCCGCTTATCACGCCACGTCGAAAATTCTACTTATCCCTCTCGGACGTTCTTACAAATGGTCCCTTCCGCCAATATTTCCATTCTTATATCGCGTTTCTGATTCTCGTAAAAGTCGCACTTTATCTTGACATTACCCTCCGGCTCGCTGTTGTACAGTCCTCTTTTTGCAATGCAAGAGAGAGAGAGAGAACAGCGAATCTGCCGACATACATCACGCCGCTAACCCGCCACGGCTTTTTTCATCAAGTTTCGTTCTCGCCGAGTCGTCGATAAAGCGACGAGCGCGGGAATCCTCTCTTGACAACACTCGAGCATAAATCGGCGAACGGCGCACAATGCGCTTACCAGCGCTCGCGGGTCATAATGCACGTGCCGTTAATCAATTTTCCCGACACTCGTGCAACTTGGCCGACGACAGACGCGACTTCCTGAGACGAGCCGGTAGCGGCTACTTGTCATACTGACACGCGCCACTGCTATTGATCATCCGGACAAAGCGATATGTATTCACGGTTTCCGGCCACCGTTGAGCCCTTCGCTTTGTGCCAACGCTCGCGCGGAAACACCCGGTCAGGGACGCCATCGGCGGTTGGAAATACCGAATTAATAAATAGGAAATAGCCCGCTTTTCGCTGTTACCGAAAAACCATTCCCTGCCTTCTTTTTCGCTAACGGCCAGTCGCGAACTTTTCCGAAAACTGACTAACGCGCCTTTATCGTTTTTCGTACTGCGAGCGTTCCGGGATCAAATACTGATTATTGTTTTTTATCTCATCTAACTTTACCTGACGTGGTCTAATCCCAGTGCCATTACAAAACGGATAAATGTATCGAGACATACCCAAGGTGAAAGAAAATAATGTAGAGCAGATTTGTATCCTGCTCGTGTATCCAACGTCGGGGTTTATTATGATTTTAATGTACAGACGCACATTTACGAAACGAAGTTTTGAGGTTCACCGGTGATAAAACGTCAGTGCGATATCGAGCTCGTAGCCTCAAGCCTGTTCGCGAACTTTGACAAAGTAATTAAACGTAATTAACTGCATTAAACAAGTCCTAATTTATATTTAAATTCCACGCAGAGGCGACGAACGTTCGCTACATTGTTCCATATTTGATGGCCCGGTGTGTCGTCGATCCAATCTAAGTGCCCGTGGACGAGGGCGCCGCTCTGGGACGTGTTACACTCGCGCTGTAAAACCGACATGAAAATGATTAGGCTATAAATACGGAATGCGATGTGGCGCGCAACAACGAAATTTCACGTAATGGCGCGAATCAGAACCGACGTGTGTCAAATTACCCCCTTTGTACGACTCCCCGCGGTTCTTACCCTTTGACGTAAATACCGCGCTCCACATTCCGCAACTTTTCCTGACCGAAAGTGCCAGCTTTTACAGCCCTTATTTATATTATGCGGCTGCCGCAGTAAAGTTTCGACCTCCCCCGTAAAAACTGTTCTTCACGTTGTCGCGGTCGCGTAAACATCAATGATGCTTCAACTTTTTGACACCGCTGCTGCGCCACTTTCGCCGTTGTTCGGATAAATGTCGGATAAATCTCGACAGTGAATAAACAGGAATTATTGTGTACAAAACCTTTTGCCCGCGTATATTTAACTATCTTTAAGAATATGGAATTTACTTCAACTAAAATTCAGACGTTAAGGTCGTACACCTCACTTGGAGGGAAACTGGTTCGGGACATGTCCGAAGCAGTCCGAGAGCGCATGTCTCGTTGCGTCGATGAGACCGCGTTTTATTGATAATCGTCGTCCTTTGTCGTCGATTCCTCCGCGTTATCGGGGACTTCGGGGCGTTCGAAAGAACCTGCAGGGCGAAGTTTTCTCGAAAGTGCATTATTTACGTTTATACGTCGGTGACAGTATTTTCACCGTGGAAGACCGTATCGAAATATTTTTTTCAAGTCGCTCCCTGGCATTTTACGAGCAATACAGCCGACAATAACTTCCGATCAACAGGATTCGAGACATAAATAACCGACTGCGAATGCGAGGTAGTTGCGTTACGGTAAATGCGAAATTGCGCCTGCGAAACAGCTCTCGCGTACGGTCCGTTTATCTCTCCCTCTTTTTATGTCTTTGTACGGCAACAACGAAGCAGATTACCGCTGAGTAACTGTCACTACATCTGAGGGGAGGATCGCGTGATGCAAACGGCCGAATCTCCCGCGGTCTCCGTAACTCCATCCCTTGTTTTCATTCAGCTTTAAGAGCCAAGGGTTGACAAGAGCGTGGAAACGAAGCGAAAGCCATCGAAGCCGAAGGAGCCCCCGCGAAGACGAAGGAAGCGCGTGGTCGGAAGGTGGAAAATAACACGTGGTGGAATAAAGTCGTCTGGGCACATATTCCGGGCGTTAATATTGCCCGCCGTGGTTCGGAGGGCGGGGACATTAATTTATTCATAGCGAGTTATCGCCAGTTTCGCGGTGAAAAATGTGCCGTGTCAGCTGCAACGTGGCTGCGGCTATTTGGGGCAAATGAATTTTTTCTTCTCGAAAAAATCCATTTTCCGGGAGCAGCAAACGACAAAGGCTCGCGCGCCTGCATACAGTCTTTTTTTCAACCCTCTGCGGCAGCGTGAAAGTCTCCCTCGTGGCGTAGACGCGTCGGAGGTGTATAAGTGCTTTACGTCCATTTATTCGCGAACAGAGCGAACTGGAAGTACTCAATGCCTGGCGCGGCGACCTCCGTAACAATCTCCTTAAAAAGGATGGCTGAGTACTCCGCCGAAATGTCGAAGCCGGCGCAAAAATGGAGCAGGACCTTCGTCACGTTTCGAGTGTTTCGTCTGTCGTTACGGCGAGCGAGTCGGGGAAAGGAGCCGAGCGTGTCAGCTTTGAGCCAATCACGGGGACTAAACGCGGCTGTATTTGTTCGTGCAGAGCCGTTCGATAAAACTCGACGGAGTTGCGGAATAAAGCGAAAAATGTTCAGCCCGTTACGCTCGCTGGGAAACGACAATTTGTTCATTTGCGGGAATATAATTTTCACGGCATTTTGCGAAAACTACACGCTGCCGGGGATTTTTCTGACGGAAACTGCATCGTCATTATCCGTTTCGACTGTAACTCGTATCGATGAATAGACGTGATGGAGATTGAATAAATAATGGTCGGCGGAGTTCAATATGTAAAATTGATGGGAGGTACAAAAAGGTCGTTTTCCATGGCAGATCGTACATTTTTAAACAGAATAAATGCAACGAGTGATACTTTATTAACAGGTTTTCCACCCGTGGGGACGAAAGTTTAATATCGAAGATTCGCGTACTTAGAGAGGGACACTATCGCGTCCCTCGATTCCTCATCGAGTCACAGTTCGGTATTGAAAAGCCGTCGTTCCGCGGTGTCGCGTTGCGGTCTTGGTCTGTGTAAAATAATCCGCGAGTTTTCATCCGCTCGTTGCGAAATAACGCCGGCAGTGTTGCGTAATAAAGGGAAACAGCAGTTGAACGAGAGGGCATCGACGATGGCCAGCCTGGGAAAAAACCCAAAAAGAAAACGCGACCGTTTGCCTTGTGCCTCATAACGCACGGTGACGCGGCTCGTTAGTCACGAAATGGCGCGTTGCATCTCGCTGCATCACCGTAATGGAAACAAAAAACGCAGTTACACCCTCCACAATCGATAGCGGGGAAATACGGAAACGCACGCGTCGCCACGCTCCCCTTGCGGTCGCATTTTTTACCGAATCAGTCAATTAGCCGAAAGCGGCGTTCAATTCCGCGACTAATTAACCGGTTGCTGCGAATTACCGCACAGCCTCGACGATGAAAAGCGTTTCAACCCCGCACCCCGTTGTCGATACTTCGTCTTAGATTTCCCCACTCTCGTGCCCTCTCTCCCGAAGGATATGTCTTACGCCGTGTCGGACTGAATATTTCACGTCTTTCGGAGGGTAACCGCTTTGAAAAGTGAACTCTATTCGTCGACGAATCCTGCGTTCAATCACGTTCGTCCCGCTTCTGGCGGAATAAGACGAAGAGCAAAGGGAGGGGAAGAACTGCTCGCCCCTTAATCTCTATTTTCGGCAATTCGCGTATCCTAGACGAGACCGCGAGAACAAAGCGGTGGAGTTAACCACGCTAATTAACCAAGTCGCGATGCGAGAACGATCGACCGGATGACCTTCGGTTGGGAAAAATGGCTAACCGTGCGACGATAAACGCGAACGACGTTCTACCGCGTTATAACAACGCATCTACGTACGCGAATCAAAACGAATGGGCAATTTTGCAGATTGGAAGTATCTAACGTACGGCGAAAAAGGAATTCAAGTGAGTATTTGTGTACGCTTGTTTCTCGGCGCACGCTAGGCCGAAAAATTCATAAAACTTGCAACTGCATCGCGGTCAATGTATTTTCATGGCTTTATCTCTCCCGCGGTGTGCGGATTAAAAATATTCCGCGTCCTGATTCCTCGAGAAACGTCAGCATCGTGTCCAACGTAACATCCCACAGTCTATTTCCCCTCTCCAGGCGAAGGATCGGTCGCTGGGCTTCGCGAGCGCAAATTTATCAATTGTCGGGCGAGCCGTGCGCCAATGACCCTAAAAGCGTCCGGATCGCAAAATGGGAGGAAGAATAGCGGCAAAGTGTGCAGTTACAGGTTATAAGCGTAAGGTAAAAGGTGTATATCATATGCATACAGTGCAGCGAGGAGGTAAATGAAAGGGATGGGGGATGTAGTGGGAGGGGTGTGCAGGGAGGAAGGAGGGTGCGGAGCATAGGAGATGGCAGAGTGCAAGCGACATAGGAAGAAAGCTGTGAAGCGCCGCCGGTATGTACGTACATACATATTACATATAGCTTCGACTTCAGCCGTGCCGCAGTGGTATCGAACGGCAACCCCACCTTTCACCTCTTTCCAGCCCCTACCACCGCCAGCGCTCAGCCACCCTTCCAGAGCAACCCGACCGCTTACCCTCGTCTTCCTCTTCTCTGGCTATTCTGCTGTACAGCCACCCGCACACGGACACGCACACACGCGTGGCCGCGATGGCGAAGTTGGCTGGTTGGATGGTCTGGTCGGGAGGCAAGTTGGAAAGGTAGCTACGTAGGAGAGCGGTAACGGCGGCAACGTCGGCAGCTACGGCTACATGCATGCCGTTGCCCGACGCGTTGCGTCTCGGCGACCTCTGCGAGACTCGGCTTACGGAAGTCAGTCGGGGAAACCTACCTCTGCCCCAAAGCCGATGAGCATTAAAGCATCGCTGCTCCGGAAGCAATAATGCTTTAATGCACCGAATCGCTTCACAGGATTCCCCGGACCTGTTTTACCGACGACTCTTCCCGCGACGGGTTTCGGCCACTGGCTTTTTGCGGCTGGCTCAAGCAAATGAATATACGATCTTGGTAGTCACGGGTCTGCAGCTGCAACTCACAGGAATGCCCTTCTCCTTTTTTGGGGTTTCGGGCTCCTGAATTTTTTACTCGCAACTACTCTTAGAGGTCAAACTCTCAGACGAGATAAAATACGACGGCGGGTCTGCCGGTAAAACAGACTAGTCGAACGTTCTCAATGACTGTATTCGTGAAATTCTCGTCGAAATTGTTCAGCGGTTTGGATTTAAACGGGGAATTTAAACACGTAATCCAGAATTTACGAAATGCCTGTAACAATATTACGATTTAACGTGGCAAATAAATGTTATTTAATTTTAACGATGGATTGTTGGCGAATAGATTTCGAGTGTTATCGGCATTGAAAAATGTGTTATTACGAACATTTGTCAACCCACAAGAGGTGACTGATGTACATTTTTCCTTAACAAACGGATTGTTCGCGTGCCATTAAATATTGATAAGAGTTTTATTTAGTGCAAATTGCGGGATAGTGGTATCAAATGAATTTTATTGCGCGTCAAATGTGTTGCAAAGCGTTGAAATTGATTAAGCTGGTGGATGTTTGGTTAAAGCGGCATAATTGTACAGGAGGTAACAAATTCGCTTGCCTGTGCAGGCGAGATGTAACAATGTACACATTCGTTTATGTTAAACGAAGGAAGGCAGTTTGGATGAAATTCAAAATATATTCTCTGACTAATATGGACGTTGTACTCGCGCAATAATAGGATACAAAGGCAGGCTGCTTCGTTGCTCGCACGCTCTGGCGCTTTTGACACCAAAGAGAGACATCGGTTGATAATTTCGATACTACAATTATACTTGTTTATAAGAGAGCTACTCTCACGTATACGCGCTCACACTCACGCATATCATACTACGTGCATGGCACAGAACTTTATCCCCCATCAAACTGACGCATGCGCTGTAGGAAAGATATTGCATCGATAACAACGGCATTGCTTCGGTGTTATTATTCCGCGGTCACACTGGTGTCAAATGAAAGAATAGCCTTGGACAAAAACCAACACTGCCAAA
>JABFPT010001183.1:13973-24511 GCA_022817245.1 Nixonia krombeini | reverse complement strand
TCGGTGCGAAGAAAAGCGTTCGTTTTGCAACATTGTTAGAAAGGAACGGATTTATTTATTCTCAAAGATGCATATATTATAATAATCCCTTCCCGTGATCTCTACCTTTGACAACTCATTCATCTTCCGACATAGCGCGGAACATAGAAAAAATGTATTTGAATAAAAGAAACGACTTTCGAGGAATCATATCTCGAAAATTGTTAGCCACGTTGAGAGGCGGCGCTATTAATCAACCGGGACTCCTACGGCGCGCCAGACTCGGTCAGTTTTGACAGGTCCGTGGTAATTAGACACCCCTGAGATTTCAGTGGCACTCCGCAAGCCCTTGTCGATGTTATTTACACTAATGATCGGAGCCTGTTTCTCCGCTCGAAAAATCTAATGGATTTTCAATGCCCTTTCTTCATACGTGGAGAATTAATGATAGGTTTCCGTTTACTCACATCGTTTAAGATTGTTTGATAGAAAAAAGATTTTTCAATCGAATAATTAATCCGATAGCTCCAGCTTCGCCCCGAAGTTCGCGCTACCAATTGTAATGAATTTCTGATAAAAAGTGCTACTGAGATTAAAGCCAGTATAGTGGCTTCTTATTTCAAAGGGATATGTCTCAGAAAGCCACTATAGTGGCGTACAGTAATTAAAAGGACGAAATGTAACTGGTCATTCCGGCTATTTATAAGAAGCTGTAAAAACGCGTGTAGTCTAATGGAAAACATTCTTCGGAACGATTGGGGTCAATAAGAACGGCCGGGTGCGTGCTAATATCGACACGTTCCAAGAGGCACAGTCGTGCTGAAACGACCCTCCAATAAAGACGCGAGCAAAGTAACTGGAGCACCTTTGCGATCGTCTGTTTGCTACGAAAATCCGGAGAGCTTGTCGCGGCTTTGGAAAATGGACGAAGAATCACGAGTTGTCATTTGAAAATTACATTATCAACGATAAAATCAACCACTATTCGTGAGTTTGTAGAAAAACTAAAAATTATATTCTAATAAAATAACAATCAAAAACCGTTATTACATCATATCCCGCCTGGTTATGAAACTGAAATATTCATACATAATTCTGACTACACCGAACGGTGTAAACAATCCCAACTGCAGTCCGTATAATTTAACTAATACATAATTTGCGACATAATTTTTAATCAGGTTCTCAATAATGTAAAATTATTACTGCAAATTGAAACCCATAATTTTTGTCTTTTACCTTTATTGCGTAAAAGCATCTAATAAAGTGTCGAAAATGTCTCCAATAAATAATTCCAGTTATATTTAACGACGTCCTGGATGAAAAATTTGTTCAATTACCACGTGTTCATGAAAGTAGCAATATTGACACCGGTGGCAGTAAAATCGTAGCCGCAATATGCTCCACGATATTTTCAAGAGTATGTACAGAAAAAGAGAAAGTGTCGTGAGAAAGTAGCGACCCCTCTGTGAGGTGAAAGAGTGGGGGTACCCGATGCGGGAAATGTTTTTCAGTTAAAAAAACGTGAGACTCGTAAAGATCGTTCTAGAAACGCCCTTAAGAACATTTAAACCTGTCCCGTCCAAGCGCGTCGGAGCGTATTTATCGTCGATATCAGTGCCACTCTGAGCTCTTCCCCCTTTCGTTTTGTCTCGTCTGGAACAATTCGAAGTAGCGAATCCCCGTTTTGCGAAAAATGCAGTCCATGTTTGGCCGCGGAATCGAACGTCGAGGTACGCGAGACAGCTCGGGAATGACGAGCAGGAAGACAAGGCGGAAGGGGGGAGGGGGAGGCGCGTAGGCACGTCCGCGACGCGGCCCCGCAGCTTCTTAGAGCTTCTTAGGTGGTCGTCTGGCCGTCGCAAATAGACGACGATGTAACTGCCGGCGTGCCAAACTGTCCGACAACAGCGTCTTCTCCGCGGCTGTAAAATCTTTCCAGAAATTCGTTTCACATCTGGATCGTCTTCCGCCGATAGCCGCGGCGCATTTTTCCCTCCGTCGAAATAAAAAGCCTCTCTATTCCGAGTGCTCGCAGCGATATCAGATTAAGGACTCGAGAGCCGACGATTGATTTATGAGCGGCGGTCCGACCTCGGCGCGAAGTGAACGACTTGTATGGGTTTTTTGTGACGCCTTCTTCCCTAAACACGCTTCCTGCCGCGCCAAGAAAATGGCGCAATCACCGCCGATCGATCGGCCAATGAGAACGCTCTCCCGCGATGCGATAAATTGGATCGCCCTTTCCGACGATTTCACGCGGCCGCGTGTCAACGTCTGTAAATAACGTTTTGTTATCGCCGTCGAAAAAATGTCGCTGGTTAAAAATCGTTAACGTCCTAGTCGACTCATTAATGAAGCAACGCGTTGGCCGGCGATAAATCGATGATAAGCCGATGATGAACCATCTATGCAACATCGGCTGCGTCTCTGGAACGTTTACGGCTGTGCGTTGCGCCGAGTCACTTCCGCGGTGATATTAAACGCGTGCCGCCCTTAATACTCTCCCTCCTGCTACCCTGCCCGCTCCCGTGGTGAGACATAAAAAAGTAACGTGAGAGGGGTAGCGCCGCGCTGACAAATGCTACGTAATAGGACCGATTGTTCGTTGTCAGGCCAATTTGAGTGGCAGGCTAGCAATTTTCAAGGGGCTTCCCGCGTTGGAAGCCCCTCCGGAAAAGGCGAACCCTGGCTCCTCCTGCGTCCGCGGACAGGAACAACGTGTTACAATGGCCGGGCATTCGTAGGAAAGGGTTGTTTTTTCTTCAGCGGCCTCTTTTCAACGCGACCCCACACACCGTATGTCACTCTTGACGCGCTCATTACATCGCTCCTATTTAGGATACGCACGCATGAATTATGCATTCTGCTACACGGCCATTGTGCCACTTGAGAACAACGCGAAAAACTGTGGATTGCAGGCTTTCGTTGCGTCACGGTCTCTGAAACATGCCCTTCGTCATCGGGAAGTTCATTTTCCGCTTTTGTCATTATTTGAGGACACAGTGGTTTTTTCACATGTGAAACGAGGCAATTGGCCGGTGAGGTGACAAATTGACACGAAGCGTGGCAAAATGCTTATACCTTCTTTGGAAGCCTTATCATTATAGATTCTATTCTACGGTATAGTTAATCGATTGTGTCAAATACAATATGTACAGTGTGGGACATTACACAAACGCGCGCCCATAAGCCTACTGCAAATTGTGTTGCTGGAAATATAACAAAAGCAGTGACCCAACGTCACGTACATTCGTATTACGTTTGCGCGCTATCCGTCCTACTCTATCTCTCTCTCTCCCTCTCGCTCGCTCGCTCTGAGTCAGTATAATTGTCGCAACGTGACCCTCGCCTCATCCATGTTCTACCCCGCATTGCCCACACTCCTTTTAAGACTGGTTGTCCCCACGATTCCGTATTAGATAATCACCCCCGGCCCGGAGAGGGGCTCGCAACGAGAGACTTAAAAGGCTCCGCTGCCGACACGCACACGCTCGCATACATCATCGGTCGGGGGACCAATGGATCGCCGAACCTGTGACTTCCCTTCGAAAACACCCCTCGAGTGCGTACATACGCGCGGAACTGGGTAAACAGCGTGTCAATGGACGTAGCTGAACTACACAGTCCTTTTGCCCCGAGGAAAATGCATTCGGCGTTCTTTTGTACCGATTAATGGAGTCCGGTGATGTACAAACTTGTATTCTCAGACAACACGTTGTCCAGCTTTAACGAGACATTTCAAAAGATTGTTCTAACGTCACCGGCCTCTTCATTATTGTTGGTCGAATTAAAAGTGGAATGCCAGCCCGCGAAAACATTTTCACTTATAGAATTTACCGAACGGCAGATTCACCGTACTTGCAACGTTCACTAATACGATATTATTAATACTAATAATAACCTCAATAATAAATTATAATTAATTGTATTATTAAAATAACAAGTATTGTCGGTATTATTTATATTATTTATAATACAAATTATCATATTCGTAATGTAAGGTATTTCTTGTTAACGTTGATGTAACAAGCATTAAGTATCCTGTATATTTTACATGTTTATAGTATAAAATTGACGAAATATTGGGGTGAATAATTTTAGAAAAATACTGAATTTTATTTTCGACGTTCCATTTGACTCTATCCCCGCCACCTGACGTTACTCCCGACGTGAGTGAGGAGAGAAGTGTGAAAGTAATGTAAACACGAAGAGTGAGGGTTTTGGTATAGTGACCAGTACTCGGTCTCCAAAGTTTGAAGCGCGCCGACAGAAAATGTAATGAAATGAGTTGGTGAATATTGCACAACTGCTTTAAGCATATTATTTACATGCCGCGCATTATTAGTTTTTTATATTATAACCCATAGTATATCCAGCCTGCAAATGTACCAATGAACAAGAAAGTGCGTAATGCATGTTTTCCCCGTATAATTTATAAACGCAGAATTCCGACAAAAATGTGTACGTTATATTCAGTTTATGTAAAAAATGTATCCATTATTATTTATTATTATTTATTCATTATAAGATATTTATCTCATCACTTATGCCGAGTGAATCAACACATTTACTCTACTTGATCAATAATTCCATTATTCTTTGCATTTTCGACAATACTATTCGTTTTGTCGAGTACCACGAAAAGCAGAAACCAACAGATTTCTTACTTAAATGAACTACTTCGTTTCTTTCGACATGTGCTCGAATGCAGTCAAAAAAAGGAGCAGCATAAATCTGAAATAAATTCCCGTGTATTTTCCCTGGCAGCATTTTTTTTTTGTGCCTCGTCTGGTTGTCTGTGGATAATGCCAGAACCGACACGTGGCTCACGTGCGAAATTTCTTGAAAGTATAGGTTCGGTCCGGCGCCATTTGTCCGCCAGGTTTGTAAGAACCGTACGTGTCGGTGCATCGAACAACTGAGAATTACCAAAAACTGTGTTTGCCCAATCTTTTAGCTCGCGGTACAGCCCCGCTGCATTTCTTTTCGCCTTTTTCGGTAGCTCGTTTCCTTCACCCTGCAACAAACCATATGCGCGTATCGAAGCAATGTTATGCACAAGCATTATCATAATCGCCGGTTCTCGCTTGCAGACCGGCATACGGGAAGAGGAACTGGCACTTACGACTCGATGAAGCAAAGAAAATCGTGGGTGAAGAATCGGACGAACTCGGCCGAAAGTCGGCAGACCTTAACGAACGACAGTTGTCAAACGTGACAATTACCGCGGTATCGAAAGGACATTAGCGGTCTGCCGAGAAATCGATTCCTCCAGCCGCGTTATACAACGATCCTTACAAAGAGGCAGTCGATAATTAACCGTTTATTTTCAACCGGTTTCGACGAATCGCGTGTCGACGAGCATCGCGATAAATAACCGCCGGTGGTCTATTACAAGCGGTGAATATTTTTTCGAGGTGTCGTTAATTGCTGTCCACTCGGAGAGAGAAAACGGTCAAGCTGTGAATTCCTCGATGGGCCCGTCCCCCACGCGCCGCGGGGAAAGTCGTGGATCAACGATAAATTCCTCTGAATCGACGCGCAGGCCGATCGGGAGAGTGACGAGAGGGTAAAGCGTCGGGATATCCGATGCAAGTACAGGCGTGAGAAAAAGGCAGGGAAAAAGGCCGAGGAGGTTGGTATGTAGAGTGGCGAAGGGAAGAGAGGGAGGGGATAGAGGAGGGGAAGGTAGCTGCCCTGCTACGAACCTATCGAGAGTCAGTTACCTTAAGAGTTTTTAGTTACCAGACACTTTACCTCCTCTATCTGGTGGTCCGTATCTACCTCGGAGAATAACCAACGTCAGCTCTCGCACCGTTGGTGGCCTGCTGGCGCCTTCGCTCTTCCCGGCTCTTCCTCTCTTATTTTCCCCGCCGAGACTCTCTCTCCTCGCACTTACGTACAAAGACCCGGCACACAGTCCGCCGCTATTCTTTCCGCAAGACAAAAGTGGTGATCCGAAATCCTGGAAGGAAAGACGTAATAACTTCTGAAATGTGCATTCCGGTTTGTTTTACTTGCGGCTTCGCAACGGACCGCAACATCGAAAGAAACGAGCCATTGTCCTTCTCCCTCCAACGGGAAATACAGTTAACATGTCGCTCTTTCTTCGTGCTGTAACCGAGCCGCACACTGGATAAATACACTTTGTAATTCCTCACCGATCGATTTCAGAGTCGTACATTTCATGTCAGAGAGAGAGAGAGAGAGATGGAGATATGTAATTATATGCATGTGTACGGAAGACGAAGTAACAAACTCAAGTCTCCGATTATTCTCGGACTCTAATCGACGTATCAGCGAAAGGTCAGCCGAGGAACTTTATTTTTAGGCTCGTGTTAGGCAAGTCCCGATGAAACATGCATCAGGAACATCTTCGCCTTAATGAACTTCCGCAGTTATAATTTAATCACTGGCGTCATTCATCCACCGACGATAAGACCTGCGGGGGTTGATACACTTCCCGTAACCTGACTTTTATACCAAGCCAATGACGCAAACGTTCGAAAAGATCGGTCGCGTACTATTAAATGTTCATCAACTTAATTCATTTCGTACCGAATTGTCCCGATGAGACGAACAGATGAACATTTTGACGCAATTGCTTTGCGTCAATCTTGTGACGCGTGTCAATGACTCGACGCTAAGAAACAAAGCTAAGCGAGTTTATAAATATCTCCGCAATAGGAACAGTGGGGATGATACGAGGCGAAAACGATCGCGGTCAGTTCTCTTATCACACTCTCGTTCGCGATACTGGAGTACCGAGAGCTACCGCGAATCTTCAGTTGGCGTCGTTCGTAGCAATTATTGTCCGGGATCACGATTCGCGTTGGGACCCAGACGTTGACTCAGCCAGGAGAACAGGGCAGATAGAAGTTGGAAGATAAGGGATGTCGCAGAGTCCGAGTTTTGAGTTGATCAGGCATTACTCCAGGCGGAAGTTTCACGAGGAGCTCGTGAGAAACCGAGGTACTTAATTATTTCACTTATCTGCCGTCTCTTTTTCGCTGCTAGTCAGACTCCTTCCCGTTTTATTCCGAACTTTTGTATCCGTGATTTATCGAATCAAGGTTCTGTCCTGACACTTCGTTCATTTCTCGGTTAGCCATTTTCGCGTAATCTGTGCAAAGCCCATAAGCTGGTTCTCTTTTTTTTCTCAGCCAATCCTCGGCACACTCACCGTCTGTCGCCTATTCCCGTTCCCGTCGCTCTCGCCACCTCCGTATCCATCCCTCTCTCTCTCTCTCCCTCTCTTTCTTTATCTTTCCTACACATTGTCTTAAATCGGTATGCACCTGACACACGGTAAGATCACGCGGAATGCAAATCCCGTCGTTTCAATAAGATACGTTTGATCGTTAAATAATTCCGACGAAGCGAATTGCTTTTAACGTCCACTATTTACATGTTTCTGCACGCATCAAAATGAGAGCCGACGCTTCTACGACCGGTACGTGTACATAATGTATTGCCGCACCTTGCATACGTAATCCAGTCGAATGGACTTTCCGCAACGTACTCGTTAGTTACTGACATGTTGAACGTAGCTGAATCGGTTTTCGACGGTGGACTCGAATTACGAGGAACTTCGCGTGGGTCACAGTACTGAATATGCATGTGTTGTATCTTCGTCCCTGACCATGCAGGAAGTCCCAGCAAATTTCGGTCGCAGAGTCTCCGAAAAGAAGCTGCAACCGTGATCTCCGCGTCCTGAGAAACGACCGGAACTGTTTGAGGCTGTGGTTAATGAGTTTGAACCCGAGTGCCCGGGGACGACTCGTCCGATATGATCTACAATTCTCTCGAAATGGAAATGCTAGGAAGTGACCCACCTCCCCGTTTCGCGTAATCCAACTTGCGATAGATGCCGAATCATCCGCAGATGGCATTCAAGTAAAATCCCCCCGCTGTGTTAAACGGAACCGTCCTCGGATAGAAAAAAAATCTTGATACCCGATGCGATCAAATCTGGCGATACCGATCTTGGATATTATAGAATGGATTGGGGGGAAGGGGTAACGGCGTCGTAAAAACCAGCGTGTTTTTCTCACCGTGGATTGTGGAAAAATGTAAGACGGAATGACAAAACCGGGTGACGGTGTAAGTATAGAAATTCGAGCACAATGCTAAAAAATGCATTTCCCCGGAAGAGTTTCGTTGTCACGTGGTGAGTGAAAGGGTGAGGCCATAATGCAATCTTTTCGGGCACGTAGAACTCAGAATTCGATTTTCACTCTGATATACCCTTTGAATGAAATCTTCTTCGTATCGCAAAGGTGCCACGGAAGGGTACAAGGATCCCTCGCTCGAAGATTGGAAAAAGTCTGGGATTACGTAAAAAAAAGGAGGAGGGGAAGAAAGAAGGAGGCGAAAAGGGAGGGTGAGAGAGAGAGAGGGAGGGAAAAGAGGCGAAATCGGATTGCGTATCGGCCAGATGGCGGACGATGCGCGGCGTGATGAACGGGTAGAGTCCGTATAGGTGTTCCCCGTTACACACGCCGATGTATCCGCAGCAATGCCGGTGAATTCAGTTCAGCTCAAAGCCAAGATACTGGATAGGATAGACGTGGATCTTCGTCCGCGCCAGACGAGGATTCCGAAAGGGTGTCGGGGCTACCGGAGGGAAGCTCTTTCAACCATTCGGTCAATAGATCCTGCAGACCTGCCTCTCGCGATACGCCGAAAACTGTTCAGCGCTGTACACATGCTTTTTTTTATACCTATTCCTTTTCGCCGCGAAAGGACACTCGCGCGTTCCCCGGCCATTCAAAGGAGATCGGAAAAGCTTCCACGTGAAAATGATACATAACGATTCGAGGATGCGACACGCTTCTCCTGAAAGTATTCGGCCGATGCGAGCAATGGAAAGAATTTCGTTCGGTGATGCACCGCATAACGAATCGTTTACTCGGTATAATTTCTGTAATCCAATAACACTCGCTTTCAGTACGTACGAAACCTTTCCGGAATGTTTAATTTCATGTCAAATTTTTAAAGTAATGCTAATAAAAACCGGATGAAAATTTAGACTTCGCGACTGCTCAATGAGACTGAACTTTAGCGTAGGTCGATCATGAAATGCGGCCAATTTGGATGCAGCGAATGTGCCGAGATAAAATAAATCACAAGCGGGAAGGCTGCGCTGCAAGATTTACCGAATACTTGAAAACAATTTCGAAACATTTTTAGAGATTGAATAGGTATTTGCGAAGAGTATAACCTTCTTATGCGCGCTTTTGTCGGCTCATAATACGGCGCATAACATATGCAAAATTCTGCGTTGTTAATACTTGCGTTCATTTACAATATTATGTTACAAAAAACTTAAATATTTTGTACTTTCAAAAATATCAAGTAACTTAATTTCACTTAATCCTACCATATATGTACATATAATAATATATCTTTCATATATAGTAATATACCTTAAAAATGTATGTTTTACAAAAATCGAAAATTCAAAAGCCATGACGTCAGAGAAAAATTAGCTGCAGACACGACAAAGGAACATCAGTGAAGTAGAAACTGTTACATAATTAGTCACAGTAGTTTATCTTATCGCACTGCCACAAACTTCCAAGTCAAGTTCGAAAAGGATGATAAGTGTTTATCCTGATGGACATTTCCGGATCCATCGTCGAAGCTACTTTCGGCGAGACTATTTATTTTCAGATTACACGGAAAAGAGATAAGCACGCTGGAGTGAAACAGTATCCGGAATATTTATTTCAAAAACACGGCGGATCGTATTTTTCGTGCCACGTCAATGCAAATATTTCCATTGGATACAAAACGGTAACCAAATCGACGCACTGATTTTAATCGCGATAATTTGTACTCTCAGACCCGGCTTCGCTTGAGCGAGTTACACTAGTACCGGGTCCACGCTGTAATTTTTTGTTGTCAGTTGTTTAAGCTAAGTAACATTGTTACAACGGATCAAATGACCAAGCCGTGGTGCTCGTTTCCCGTACAATATTTGAACTAGGAATCGGAGCGTTGCCGATAAAAATATCCGCAACTGTTTTTTGCACGTTCTATTTACCCTTTTTCTCGAATGAGGAAAAATTTATTCGCGGAAATAAAAAAAAAAGTAAACGTTAACGGAGTACTACTATTTTAATTAACTTTCATGAGCAAGCAGCTTCGATGAATGCATTGTATAACTTATTCATTTTAATTCGAGTTGAGCGAATGCAAATTCGCTACCAGCATTTCCCTTTACACCGTTTCGAAAACTACGTTTCCGTCGAAGGAATAAATAAAAACGGAGAGTGATGGAAGTATAATCGGTAATGCGATCTGCCAACAACTACGACGATACGGATACTGGCGGAGCGCGGTGGTAGGAATAAGTAAACAAAGAGGGAACACTGAAAGTTGGAGCACTTTGTAAAGGATAGTCCCAGAGTGCGCCATCGCGATGTGTTACGTACCGGTCATATTTTCCCTGTTGAGGAATGACTCGAAAATGAAACGAATTTCTATTTGGCTTCGGGAACGTATCATCGACGTTGCGCCGACATACGTTAAAATCACAGAACTAATTTGCA
>JABFPT010001182.1:0-12654 GCA_022817245.1 Nixonia krombeini | reverse complement strand
AAACCAATGCGCCATTGCCATGACACGTGTGATTGAGTATTTGACGTAACGCGGTTAACGACGCTTACGTTAACAACAATCCTAACGAGATTTGGAATTCGATGTAACGTTTGTTTAAGAAATGTGCAATTTCTAAAACGCAAAACGTTCCGTCGGAGTGCACCGCCGAACAGACAATCCATAAGTACATTACGTATAAACGTCCAATTATTTGCACTCGAGTCGTAATGAAACAAGTTGTGCGGTCGACTAGCTGGCGTCGGAATTCAAATACCCTGGGACTCAATTTCAGCCCCGTACGCGCGAAAAGCCTTCAAAGCAGTTCCGAATAAAGTGGTTTCCATTCGATAAAGCGACAAAAAGAGACGACTCTTGATTCGATATTGAATCGGCGGCGTACGCGCGGCGCTTCATCTCCTGTCACTTCGAGATCGGAATATCGTCGTCGAGTAGCGTGTAGTAGCTGACCGCCGCTCTTTTGTAGCTACGTGCGCTTATAGCCGAGTTACACCGAGATACACGGGTACACCGACACGCCCGTTCGACGAAGACAAGACGTCGCGATGACAGCGACGAGGGACCGGAGGAGAGAGAAGGATAACTCGAGGAGGACGGAGAGGGTGAGGAAAAAGTGGGAGAGAAGGATAGAGCGAATACGCGACGACAATGACGGAACGATGTGGTGAGAAAAAGAGGTAAGGTTGCGGGAGATGTCGAACGCAGTAACGGGAAAGAGAGATGGTAAGTGAAGGGAAGGGAGGGGACGACGACGAAGAGAGAGCACAAGAGACGGCAGAGGAGAGTGAGAAAGAAGGGGCAAGAAGGGAGTGAGGAATAATGAAAGCGCCAGCGAGATAGCCGCGCGGCCGACACATACGGTAGTCACAGATCGGCGATGCAGACAAGGGCCCGAGCAAGCAAAATGAAGGGCAGGCAAGCGTGGAATATATAAGGAACGAGGAGAATTCATATCTCGTACGGGAGATCTCGCTGCTTTGCTGCTGAGAGACCGTTTTCGAGAAGGGGAACGGAAGGACACAAGAGCGCGGGGTACCCCGGGATGGGGGGGGAATCTCGAACGAGTCGCATATGCGAGCATGTGTGCGTACCTGTATATACACGAGCGGCAGATCGGCGACAGAATGGTACGAGTGTTGGGCCGTGTTGAGAGCGAGCGAGAAGGCGCGAGGCGACGGTGCGCAAGAGCGTAGGGAGCCGAGCGAGTCCGCGCGGATTCCCGCTGTCGACCAATAGCTGTGGCCCCTCGACCAATAAACGCGCTCGTAGACTCGCCGTGTTCCACACCAAGCCGTTCCACATCAACCGATGCCATGATTTCGGCTGATCTCGGGGAGAAATTTGTGTAATTCGGAAAACAGGAGGACCGCAGACGGGGAGGCGCATTTGCCTTTTGCCACCCGTAATGTAGAGACTTGAGCGACCGGGTCGCCTTATTGACCATTGTTTGACAACGATCTATTAATCTTACCGTTTTTAGGCAGGCTGGAGCACGAAGAGGGTAAAGTCGCGCTACACTTCGCTCGTACGAATCCAAAATTTGCAAGATTAGCGACTGCGAGGCAAACGGTCTGAAGAGAAGACCTTGGAAGTACGTGTCGAAATTCCAACGCAAGATTTCATCGGGGCTGTAGAAACCCATTGGATATGGAACAACCCCCGCATTCTCTCTCATTCAACGGACGCTGCGACTACGCCAAGCCACCCAAGGAGCAAGAGAGAGAGGGAGAGAGAGAGAAAGAAGGAGATGCAGAGAAAGAGGGTGAGTGTAGTGGGAAGAGGCAGAGGGAGAGAGAGAGAGCCTTTTGTCTCACGACTTGCGGAGTCGTGAATGCACGGTGCATACACACAATGGACGATATATGGGTTGGATGGTTTGTAGGTAGATAGTTAGGTAGGAAGGTGTGTATGCATGCTTTGGCAGGTGAAAGAGCGAGAACTCGGTCTTGTGAGCGTACCTAAGAGCACCTAAAGTGCAAGTACCAATGGGTTCTTTGCCAGAAACACGAAGCGTTGCTTTATAGGCGCTAAGCCGGCAAACTGGAGCAAGAAGCGTCGAAAGAGATTGCTGGCAGGTGTGACGGGGAGGGGAAGCGAGAGAGAGAGAGATGGAAAGAGAGCAAGAACTCGTATCTCGTACAGTCCGCGACATTATTCGGCTTCGTAATAAATTGTATCTGTGTCGGGGTGATAAGATCGACGAACGAGTTCGATACTGAGTTTTTAGGTTCTGAAGTAACATCGGGATCGATGCGTTCCGCAACGCGATACACAGTTGCGGTCTCGGCGAAAACTTTTACGACACGCCGTTAATTTCCGCACTCCGGAAGACAACGCGGCATCTCATCTCTCACACACTTTTATCAGTGAGACGCACAGGGAAGAACTGTTGATGTATTTCGACGGTGTATTTTCTACAACAACCGCTGGTTGTTGACGTCCCATCCTCCGCCGACCAATGACAGCCATTCTTAGCCTTCCGAGTCACAAACGCGACGTTACTCAGTTGCCGACCCCGCGACAGTGGTCGGCTCGTTTAACATTCCGCGTATTGCGCGATTTATACGTATGAAATTATGCGTATCCAACATATTTTTTTCCCTCTATTTTCCATATCGCAGAGCGTTTCCATTGTTCACTTCCTATGAAAGCGCGGCTCGGAAGAGGAGGAAAACGACGCGAAGAACGTGAGCGTTTTACCACGCTTGTTTCCAGGAAACGGAAATATTGCAGTATTTATTGAGAACGCTTCGTGGAATCGATGGGGTTAAAGTTTCAGTACGAAACGCTGGTCTGCTGGAACCGGACACAATCCGGATAACGTATCTGCTAACAAATTTCTGCCGTCGCGTACTCTGTAGCTGCCCTCGAAAGTAATAAATTGTCTTGCTAAATAGAAGATATAAAATCCCCTTTAGGGTTTCCGAGATAGACGTGAAAAAGCTTTTCCGTTCTTGTAAAATTGCTCGGAAAAATGTCGCGAGTGTTCATCCAGCTCTTGCGCGACCTTCGCCATAACGTCGGAACGACTTCGCCTTGTCCCCGATATTTCCCTTTAACTCCGCGTTGAAGTAGGATACGCGGATAAACGCGCAATCATCCCATTCTCGAGTACATTTTTTCGCAAAGATTTTGTCGACCGAGCGGAAGATCGATTCCGTCGTCTCGCTTCCACGCGCGCCACTTCCGATATTTATGCGACTTTTATTCACGAGTTGTTACAGCCAGGGAGAAATAAACGGGCAAGAGTTTTACGGCGGCAGCCTCGTGCAACTGTTTCTCTCGCCATTTCCATTTTTCAATAAAGTGTCGCGTTTATTCACTACGCCGCCGCGGCCGCCGCCACGTCCGCCGCTATGCTCGACACGTCTCGCAAGTGTTTCGGACGTGTCCTCCTCGCAGTGTCCTCCTTTCGTTCCCGCGGCGGATATGCAGTCGTTCGTGACTCGCCATTCATTTCGCTCGCAAGCCACGCGTAATTGTGTTTGCCATTAGAAACGACATCTACAGCGTGCCGCAATTTGTTCTCTCGAAAACACCGCTGCACCGTGAGAAAAATCGGGATTGCGCCTGTCGACGAATTAAGACAATTGCTACCGTTGGGAGAACTGCTAATTTGCGAGGTGACGATTTCGGAAACACGTTGTTACCCCGAGTTCCGTTAACGCGTCGACTTCGGGAACCGGCGAATCTCGCGCGTTTCGCCACTTGACGAACGCCAGCTCCGATTCGATCCACACTTTTTCCACGGCTAATAGAAATGTTACCAGGTAGCGATGAAAAATGCGCGTAAAACCGACTACAAGTTTTTCCCTGGCGGATACTCGAGGAAAGTACGCTGAAAAATGTTTCGCTGCTTTATTATGTTTTCTTATGCGAATAGCACGATATATTATCGCTCGGAGGCATCGTTTGGCAAAATTGCATTCCACGTAGCAATCTTTACGCTTGCAGCTGAAACGAGTACAACTTTTTTTCCCCGGTTATTACACGAATGATCTCCATAAGTGGTGTATTTGCGCACGGAATGGACAGCATTCGAAATATCATGCATTTACGGCGGCGAGGCGCAATTTGCTGCATTAAGCTCAACACCGAGGTTAGACGTTTTGCCCGCCGAAGTTACCCGCCGCACAAACGCGGGTATTGGATTCTAAAGCGCTTCAAATTTTGCAATGTAACCTACGCAACGGTGACATTTTGTGGGCAAAGCGAATACACCCATCGCTTAATGCGCTTAAACGTAGTCAGTAATACAACACTTCTTGACCACCACGCGTGGAAATTTGAACCACGAGATCACAAAACATGTTCGTGGTGCGTGCATTGGAATTTATTTCAAGGGAAAGAAATGTAAATTAGGAGTCAAATGAGTCGCATTTGGTATGCGGTATTCGTAATTGAGAAATTGAAGTGGGGGAATTACCACAGCACTGACAATTGTAGTTAGATCCTGATCAGGAAAATCATGTTGTACATTTGATAGAAGTTGGACTATATTCTGATAAAATTTATCGCGTTTTTTAATTCGTTATCAAAGTCCTATTCGATACTCGACGGACATTTGACACTGAAATGTGCGAATAAGGCAGTATTTGATTACCAGAGGACAAACACCAAATTAGATCTTAATAGTATACCGGATATCGTATGTCTGACGTTCTTATCAGTTTCTCTGCAATGCCCCGATTCATTTCCTACGTTTACAAGTATATGTGTTGGAAGCAAAAATAGTATCAGATGAGAGTTTGATAGGATAATATAAAATAGTATTAACGTTCAATTCAGTTAGCGAGAATCTTAAAGAATATTAACGATCACGAATGGTTATATGTATCAGGTATTCTGATCAGTGTATTGCCACTGCTCTCTGTCACCTTTTACTTGTGACGTAACAACATTCCATGTCCTACGATTAGAACTGACATTGATAAATTCAAAAACTGAAATATCCGGTATGGAGCAAAAATTTTATATCTAGCATTTAGATTTTCGACCAATGTGTAATGTTCAGTTGTAACGGGCAGCATTTGTAAAGTACTGTGTCGTACATTTGCTACATTTAGTAGTTAAAATCTGGAATCCTCATTTCGGCGAACGAAGTACTGAAAATCTAGTATTCCGTTCGCAGATACGGTATCGAAAATTCAAGATACGGAGAGCATCATCGAAAACTAATTATGTAGAACTCGATACCATAATTCACAAACCCCAGCCCAGTTTCCGGTACTCGGTGCTCGGTGTTTAGTATTTTGCGGTGTGGCATTAAAATTGGTCGGTTGGCGAATCGAACGTCCGCCGTACGAAATTGAGTCAGCCATTTCGAAATTTGAGCGATCGGTTTCGTCGCAGAGGCGACGTGCATGCGAGCGTGATTACGTCCCTGTGAAAGCACGAGTCCATGTGTCGGGGCGTAGAAGTGCACGTACGCGGCTACCGGACGACCCACCGATCAGCCAACCAGCCAACTTTGCCGGCCATGGCTAATGAACGCCGGCTCCGTGAATGCGGCTACTTCGACATCGCTAGACCGCACTCAGGAGCGCACTTGTTTGCGGCCGAGTCTTGAATCACTTTCAGTTTCGAGAAACTTTATGTGGAATGCCGGTGTGTCGGCGTTTCTAATTAGTTACTCGAATCAAGATGCCCGCGGTGATTTCGATACCATCTGACAATTTCATTAAGAGGATTAGCGGAGATTTATCAAGCGACGATCATCGGAACGGTGTAAAACAATTGGGACTTTTTGCTGGGTCGCAAAAACGATTTATGCGAACGACCGCGGCCAGATAAAATTGCCAAGGTCGTGGAATGTGGAATGTCCTGGGAGGAACGGAACGAGTATTCGCAGCCAGGCCGGAACAAGTGTTCCGTTAATGTCTCGTGATACGTTCCCGGATGGGACTCGAGGCGAACGGACCCTTTTGTACGAGGCCCGAACTCGGTTGTCGGCGGGACCGTTTCACCGCTCGCCAGTTATTTACGGCGATCCTTTTGCTCTTGCCTCGCGAAAATCGTCGCAGATGCGTTCGAAGTAATATTTGTCGACGCGCGTTCGCGTACGTACCGGAGATACCCGAACTCATTTCTACCCTCTGTTTTTTATCTCACATACTCTGCAAATGTATCACCCGTAAATCCGAGTGTCGAAAATCCGAGCTAAAGTGGAGAAGGACAAGTTCTACCTTTCTTTTCTCCTTTTTCCTTCCGTCTTTCCTTTCTTTCGCGCGAAATCAATATCGCCAAATTTTCAATGCAACGATTTCGCGTTTATCATTCACCTGAAATCGGAATGTACCGGGGAGTGTCGCCCGAATCGAGGCGCGGGATAATTCAATCTATCTCGCGCCCCTCATTCTTTCGTCGTTCCACTTGGCTTCGATCTTGATCCTCGGGCTGAGCTCGACCGTGAAAAGAGAGTGCTTTGACACGCTGAAAGCCGCGACGAGCACTCGGAAGCGACCGTGGCCCTCTTTTGGCTCGTTCCATCCGAATCCGAAACGCGTCGACCGACCGGCAAGAAGACTGAATCACTCGATCGATACTAATCACGCCGATCGCGCATTTCGCGCGATTAATTAACGACACGCATTTTCCTAACGACCTCCCCCCTTCCCCTCCCCCGGACAATAAACATTCCATTCCGCGAGTAATTAACGACGGCTGAAAAAAGTGGAAGGGGGAGCGACACCGCGTCGTCCCAATAACACTAATTCTCGGCGGAATGAGGAGCTCGTGTACATTAGCCCTGTTCGCCGGAACTTTTTGCGCGGCGCAACTTCAGAGACTGCGCGCAATTAAGTCTTTTTCCTCGGCCGCCATTAACGGGGAAAGAAATATAGCGAACAGCGGGGTGAGGGCAGGAGGAGGGCAAAACTGTCTTGGCGTTGTTTGCAATTTCCTACTTTCCTTTTCTGCCGCGCGACTGTGAAAAGGCGCCGCCTACGTTCCGGTGGGAGCGTCGAGTGCTGCGGCCCTGGCTATAAGCCATTACCGTGAGGTACCGACTTCCGTCTTCCGCCATCTCGCTCACTCTCCGTCCGCCCGTCTCTCTCCTTCCTCGTCGCTGTCTCCCTCTCTCTCGCTCTCCCGCTCTACCCTATTCGCTCGTCTACCAAGGTGGCAGATAACATTGCTGCATGACACCACCGCTCTTGGTAGAACTACTCCAGTGCCGAGAGTAGACGAGCGGAGCGCGCACAACGACGTCCCCCCTGATGCCGCGACCGTTCCCCACTCCCTACCCACAGCGGCGTCCTCCTCGCTCCCTTTGTCCTTCTCGCTCGCACCGCCGCCACTGCTGCAACGAGGCGTCCATAACTACAGCAGCGCAGCGATGCAGTGCATTAAGACCGGGTTACGACAGTAAATTTTCACTACCACGCGCTGTTCTAATGGGTGGGAATGCAGCTGGTTTCAGTGGCCTCGAGCTCCCTCTCTGTCTCTATGCTTCTCCGCATCGCTTCGTCTCCCTCGCACTCGTTGCATTTCGTCTCTTATTACCCCGTATCCGAGCTGGAAGAAGAGTAAGTTGTTCGCGGTTCCGCGACGGATAAGACGATGAGAACCGACCGAGATGGCTTTAATATTGTCAAGATTCGCATGTACGAGCCGAGTCAATTGGTCACTTCTTGCGACCGAGAATTTCATCTTGCTGGCTCGGACGCGCATTTTTACGTTTATCGGTCCTTAATGAGATCGTTGTTTACGTAATCGTTGGATGGTGAACAGAAAAGCTAGCTTCGGATGTAAAGAGCCCGTGTAAAGAAAGAAGTAATATAACCGGCGTCGTGTGTCTCGCTGAAGAAAATGACGAATCATGTCTATTTGCTTGAACTCCTTTCGCTCTAATCTGCGAGAATCGAAATCCGAGCGAGAGCTGTCGTAGTTACTCGTTTCGATTCGTCTTATGGAAGAGTCATGTGCCAAAATGAGAAACAAAGTTTCCAGTCGAGTTTCGGGGCAAAGATTGAGAAACACGTTGGAAAGAAAGTCAACAGTCGTCGCAGCTCGGGTTACGCATGTTTCGCGATGGAAAGAGTCGAAAGAATTCGACGACGGTTACACTGACGGGCTAACCGTTTGTTCGCAGAAGAGCTCGCATCGGTGAAGCGCGGAACGTGCGCGACTGGCCGTGTATACATTTGCGCCTTGAGTAGCGACACTGGAAACGGAGTACCGCGAAGGCGCTCCCCCCGTTTTTCCCCATTTCTTGCCCACCGAGTTGTATCCTCATTGTACACCGCGGGAATTAGGGTTCGCGTTGCCTCGCTGAGCAAATGGAGCAGCGAGAGGAACGAAGGATCGCTGCCGCGACCAAGCTTCTTATTTGCAAACAAGGGGGCGAGGCCGCGGTTTTTATCAACTACCGCTCGCGGAACGGACAAGAAGCACACGAGCCCCCCTCACTCCCCTCACCGCTTCAGAGATAGAGCTACGGCGGCGGCGGCGATGGCGGCGCGCGTCTCTCCTGAAAGCATCGGATTATTCTCGGAGAGCGGCACGCTGCTCTTTCGAGCGCGAAATGCTATTGTGCCTCGACGTCCCACTGTCTTCCGGGGAAGAAGGCGCGCGATCTTTGCTTCTTGGTGGTTCCTCGCGCACTAAATTATCTGCGAATGCCTCCGCGCTGGGATTTTGCAATTTTATCCCGACCAGCGAGCGGCCTTCTCAGTTTTACTGCTATGCTAATACGGGGGTTTCTTCTTTTCAAGGAGAGAGGTTTAAATATGAGACAAAGGATGCTTTTATCCTGGATTTTGACTCTCGTGAAACGAGGATTTGAATACGCGCACTTTTTAATGGCCGAATGTAAAGTATGGTAAAGAATGTAGAGTTTTTGCGTTACGCTTTAACAGCCGCGCAATTGTTTATCGATCGTTGCGAGACATTTGACGGCCGCGTTTTACTCGTGAAAATCTTTGGTCGCTTGTTCGAGCATATTCATAAGAACAACGGCGTATTTTTCGGAACGCCGTTTCTAAGAGACTGTAAAAGAAGCAGCAGCTTTGCAAATTTATGGGGTTTGTGGAAGGTTCTTGAAAACTGCAGAATGGGAAAGGGAGTTTGCGGCTTATTTATACCGAATTTTACTGTTTACAGTATGTGGCGCAAAAAGCTGCATATTCACCGGACGGAAGAGTAACACTCGGACAAAAGTATCGTACCGCTGTGGCATACGGAAGGAGGAGGTAAGTATTGGTGTAAACTCCGCAAAATAAGGCATCTTGTTTATGACACAATGTGAATATCCCGCGCACTTATAATACATTGTACGTGGCTCGCCTTATCTCGGAAAGTTTACGCCGAAGGTGCACAGTCATTTCATACATCACAATGCTTTTCAGTTAACAACTCGCCGTTCTCAGGCCATTGTGCCTTTTCCGGAAAAGCGTGACCGAAGTGACAGCGGTATTGCGAGAAGAAGTCGTTACTAACCCGCGTAACCGTTTTCACAAGGAATCGTAGCTTCCAGCTTCTCTCCGCAGAACGGTGCCATTTTCGAGTGTCCGAAAAAAAGTCAGGTCGAGACAGTTCCGCCGACTCACCGTCGGCGAAGTCACGAGAGTCTTCGTTAGGAGAAAGAAAGACGCGGCGAAACGGCGGCTCGTAGTGCATGCTCGGCGAAATATTGACGTACGATCCGATATACGCGACACGCCGGACTTTGTTATGCCATAATAGCGCTTCGGGTGGCTGAGGGGCGAGCGGATCGTGGAGGGTAGGCTCGGGCGAAAAAAGCTCAGGTCGCTGGAGAGCCGATGAGTACACATGGCCCTCCTACCTCTTCTTTCTCCCTCTTTGTTTTTCTCCTCGGGCGTGGGTGGCCAATAGTTCTGCTTCGAGTCGTGGCGCAGGAGTCTTGCCCATGTCGAAGCAGTCCGCGTGGACTGAACGACCGGCTGTCAACTTTTCCCGCTACTCTCGACGCTGCAGAGCGCTTGCGATTGGTTCGCTGCGCGCGGCTATTGGCGTTTCTCTAAAAGCACGGTGCGACTCTCGAGAGTCTTGTAGCGTCATTCGTCGGGCCGGTTCTAGTCCGTTGCTGGTTGGTCGCACGGTTTTCAGTCCACGCGGATTCACGGTCTTATCGACGAGTGGGTGAGAAAGAGAAAGAGAGTATGAGGAACTGAACGAGTGAGAGAAAGACAGTGCGAGTGAGTATGCTACGTAGGTAAAAGGGAAAGAGAGAGAGAGAGAGAGGGAAAGAGCGCAAGAGAGCGACGCTAGCCTATATTTGCCCGATAGGCTAAGGTTGTCGGGCTGGAAAACGCTCAAATGGGGTGGTTTAACGCGAACCTCGCTGCCAGAAGGACCTTCAACCCGCTGCCTCTTGGCTGGTGGTAGCGGGACAGGGGAAGGAGAAGGAGAGGGTCTCGTCGAAACAACGTAACGATCAGCGAAATTAGGTAATTCGGCCTCGTAATAATGCGAGGAACTCGCCTGGTAATGAATCGGGCGCCGCGCAGCCAGAAATTAGGGAGCTGTCGGACCTCTCCTTACGACTCTCGTTGCTCGCATTTTCCGAGTCGCCGCCGTCACCCCCGTCCGCTCATCGTCGTCTTTACACACCGGTCGACGTTTTCGCTAAAGTACCCGTCGCTTTCTTCCTACGGCTGCTCTCTCGTATGCACCGCCTTTCTTATATTGATCTTTTCGAGGTCACCGAGCTGATTTCAGCCGGTGTACATGCCGTTGTTAAACGACTACCGCAGCACCTCGTCACCTATTAAATATGTATTGTATGCAATCGCTGTGCCGTCGAGCCGATGTTTCGTAGTAATTGCGGTGTTACTTATCGCTATTGGCTGTACTGTGCCGCCCGACACACCGGTACTCTTCGAATTCGGCTATTGGAATGTGGAAAGCGACGAAATTTCGCAGCCGTGACCGTTACGGCGATACGTAGAACGTGCATGTGGATTAATAATTCAACGAAACTTAGGTTTACACGGATTTCAGCTGCATATATTTCCGACCGAACGTCTTTTCGCACAAATACACGTATTCGCTGGGGCTAACTTCGTAGAATACGATTTGACCGTGCTTCGTAAACGAAACGATCGTGAATGTATTTATGCCTGTGAAACAAATCTTAATCGTCATTTGTCTTATTGTTGTCCGAATTGTCGGATGAACATCGCGTCTTGCAAACTAATTGACGCAACAGCTTGTCAACGGTGAAGTCGAGATACGTTATCACCTGGACTGAGAAATCGAGGAGAGCGGTTTTCGCAGTTTTACTCTCCTCTTACTCATAAACGGCTGGCAAATTACTTTTTACAAGACATGGAACGAGTCGACGCGGTTGCCCGAGTCCCGATTATTTTTCAGAACACCTCCGACAAGCCGTTTGATGCCCGTCGTAGGCCGCCACCCTCGTCGCGATTACATTTGCCTCGCTGCTCCACGGCGTCGAATAGTTCGCGACAAAAGAGCGCGAGGAGGGGAGGAAGTGCGGCGGGAGGTATTTTTCGCGCTCGGATTCGTTCCCGCCGCCCGTCGTCCAGGTCCTTGACGAGTAATTAATCGAAACGAATAATTACACGAGCACGAATCGTGGTCGCTCCAGCGGCCGCAGTTCGTCGTGCGTGAGAACATTCGGGCGCGAGTTGAGAGGCGTGTTCCTTCCGACGATTTGAGAACCGCTGCATCCGCGCCGAACGAGAGATTAATTCTCCATCCCGCTCGCGGCGTCGGTTCAAAGTGCACTTTTTTTTCTCTCTTCCCTTCATACAACTCCCGGACTTCGAACGAGGACTCTGGTAGCGGAATCTCTCCCCCCGTGCCCCCACCCTCGTATCCCTCCACCTTCGCTGCGAGAACGTGTCCAAACTTTTTCCCTCTTCCGATGTTTCCTCCCTTCGCCGCCACCGTTCCCCCACCTCCTAACGCCCCTTTGCCCGACGAAGAAAAAAAGTTTATCGCAAAATGGTTGCCCGTATTTACGCTATTCGAGGGCGGAGGCTTTTTACCATCGCTGTCACCGTGCAATCTCGCTCGCTCTCTCTCTCTCACTCACTCACTCTACCACCCTCGCCGCGTCGTAGACCCAGAACGATCCAGCTTCCGCGAAAGCTTTTGCATAATAAAATAAGCCCGTTTCCCGTTCCCCGCACCTTCTGTCGCCGACGCCGCCTCTCCGACGCGTACCATTCGAACGCATCGGGCAAAGTATTGTGCCGTGTACAAACGCGGCGACGCGAAGCAGGAGAGCATCGATAGCGCGATACTCGCTGCTTTACAGTTGTCGCTCCGCCGATGTGTGTATATACGTATACATGGCGAGCGGATTTTATTACGGGGAAGATGCGGGAGGTTGCATGCGTCGACCTGGAGACACTTTTCCTGAGCACACTGCCATCTTTGCCGATGTGTCGCGCTAAAATAGTTCGCCAAATAATTACACTGCCGAATGTGGTTGTCATTTGATACAAGGTAACGAATACTGCTGCTTTATACAGTATCCTCTTCGCATAATTAATGTGCTTTTTGCGCACGCATTTTTCTATAGTGAGAAAAAAGTGCTACTTAAAAATACCGATTTGGATGTCAGTTTAG
The DNA here is from genome assembly GCA_022817245.1 of Nixonia krombeini. NCBI lineage: Eukaryota > Metazoa > Arthropoda > Insecta > Hymenoptera > Scelionidae > Nixonia > Nixonia krombeini. The sequence continues at coordinate 75 of JABFPT010001182.1, read as the reverse complement.
AGATAAGCTTGACAATGCGTAAAAATCACCGTTGATAATACGCATTTTTACCACCGTGTTTACTACAATTTTACA
>JABFPT010001179.1:3741-17757 GCA_022817245.1 Nixonia krombeini | reverse complement strand
TAATCCGAAAAAGCCCCGCAAGCCAACGCACGTATAGTTCCATATCTCAATAACAACCGTGCACTGTAGAATAAATCTGACACAGCAGTTATTACTATTTACACGAGGCTGTAAATTCGATCAAAAATGCATTATCAAAAATCGATCATTTCTTAGTAGCGGAAAGACCACTGCTCTGTCTTTTCAATGAATTTAACCGTATGAAGAAATTAGCGGTCAGAGCGTGGCAGTGCAACGCTCCGGAGTAAAATCCATTTCTCGTCGCGTCTACTGTTTCATTCCATCCCACTTATCCAATCGGGCATCCGCAATAATGCGGATAAATGTACATATTAGCGAGGACATTTGAATGCCAAGCAATATCTTTTAATAAGAAAATCCATCAATTATGTTTCGCCGGGGTCGTTGCAGCAACGGTACAAATGTCTCGTGCACAAAAGGGGAAATAGATAACGGGGATGGACGAGTAGGTTGGCCAAGCGCATTTGCAGGGGTGAGGGGGTGGGGGCACTTAGATGCGGCCGCCTCCAAAACTTGGCCATTACGTCTTGAGTGAGCAGAGGATCTCATGCGGAACTATAGCTTTTTGCGACGTCTCCATATTCTATAAGCTCGAAAACGAAATCGCTCGGAAAGTAGGGGAAAGTTTTCATGTAAAACTTCAAGTCGAATCGGGTCTGTTTTATCATGGAACGTGAATTCTTTTACATCAATGTTTAGAAACGCGTTCTAGCACTGAAAAGTATCGTTCGTCGATTACAGAGTCAGTGCGATTTTTGATTTTCATGTCTTTTATTTATTTAACAAGACAAGGAGGACGTTTGAGAGAGGAGGAGGGATGTATTCCCAAAATATCGCATTTTCTCATTTGCATTGTCGCGATATGGAACGGGCGGTTGCGGAGTTGAGCACCCTTTCGAGATCCGCTAAGTGGGCCCCCGTGTCACCCCCTAATTGCTAACCAAGAACCACCGCAGTCCTCATCCTCCGCGACCAAACCCTGCAAGTACTGTAAGCAAACCCCATCTGAACACGGGAAATGCGTTATGTCGTGACGGAGGCAATGCCGACTTTGAATACAAAAAGGACACGAATCCGAGGAATATCGGAAAACAATGGAGTGCGGTGTAAAAATCGCGATAAATAGTCCCGTATTTAACAATAATCATACGATACACGAACAAACTAATCGCAACGGAAGATCTAAAATTTGGCAGAAATACCGTTGACGAAGATGAAATTTCTATCATGCGGCGATAAATAACAGCGTGCTGGATAAACGAAGACAAACGTAATTAATAACGGAAGTGACGTGTAACGCGAATTAACATAGTCGTGCGTTTTCATTAATTAATTTCGTTTTAATTATCACATTGCTGAAAATGTGAGCCTGAAAATAAACTCCTCCTTAGGCGGAGTTTATTTTCAGCAGGGTTAAAATGCCGTCAAGATCAGATCTAGCGTGTTCATAGCACGAGGGCAGAGGAGAGGGCGGGGGAGAGAGACGGAGATCGGGCTCTGCGGAAGGAAAACCCGCCTTAATTACGGGGTCGGACGTCTAATTAGAAACAGTCCGCGAGTAATGTTTGTAGCTGGCACTCGCTGGAAGTCTGTTTGTTCAATTTTTGGAATTTCGCCCAGCGATTTTTAACGTACTGTTCAAGGAGAAGTTGAAGCGCACGAACCGCAATTGATTCACGTAGTACGATGCATCAAAGTTACGAAGACGCTGCGAAAGTCAAAATGTCATTTCTGCGTGAAAAAGCGAAACGGGAAAATCATCCTCCACGTCGCAAGCCAAAGCTGTCCAATCCAGCACGAATCAATCAACGCGCGTAATTTACTAATGCAAAACCACCCGTACCTGACGTTCCTCATATCGGTTCTTACTTCTCGCTCGCTCTTTCCGAATATCCCGCTTCTTCCACTGGTTGCGTTTCTCAGCTGCACGTACAATGTTATTTATCCCCCTGGTGGAAGCTATTAGGCGATTGTGTCTTAAATAAAATATCCCCATGGCCTCGTCGCCAACCGTACGAAATAATAATTGCCCTCGCAGTGTCAACCGTTGCTCTCTCTCCCTGATCCATCCAATCTTGTAGTCTTTCGCACTGTATACGTATGCATGGAAATACGACAGAAGCGAAATATACCTGTATTTCCTATTGTCTAACACTCAATTTTAAACTCGTGCTCGTTTGATACTGTAACATTTAGAAATATTGCTCGTTGCATGTCGTATGTTTTCGAATAAATGTTTATTCATTGTCTACGTTAAGAGGATTTACCTGAATACGTAAGATGTAAAATACGTAATGAAATGTTGAAAGATGTTTGTCGTAAAAAACGATATTGGAATTTGTTGATTCGTTTTTAGAAGCAGAAGAATATTTGAGTGCTTTACGTAATACACTTTTATTCCGTTTTGTCATTGTTTGCATATTTTTAAAAATAATAAAGCGTTATATTCTTAATAAAGTGTCGTGATCGCAGCAATTTTAATGTAAAACTATCGAGTTATTTAGGGTAAGGGTTTTTTAACGAATTATAAGTTTGGTGACATACGGATTAAGAGAAAATGACACTTTCTTCGATAGCATTTTCTACCCTGCACATGCAAAATAGAGAATATATAACTTTTTCTTGTTGTAACTATGTTTACGGTGTAACAGTCACGTTAATTTTATCCAAAATACATGAGAATAGTATTTTCTTGTTTTTAAACGCAAGATGTGAATCGGGTAAAACACGATACTTGAGTTCCCTTATATTTCTGCTCGGAATAATGCAATTTGCTGCACAATGAATGCAATCAACAGGCAACATTGTTGCCGGATATTTACTTAAGCACATAACGTTCAAACGACTTTTTTTAGAAGAAAAAATTTCCTTACATCCAAGTAGTAAGCTGTTAAAAGCAGACTACCAAAATAGAATATATATCGCAAAATTACGAAATACATAATCGACTTGTAAACTTAGTAATAAAATATTGAAGAGGATCGAACATTCGAGATTTGACGGGATTATTATAGTTTGTTGTATTCAAACTTCCGAAACTTGCGCCGACAGCTGTTGGTAATAATTACATTTTATAACCTAAACTAACTAAACGCGACTCACGAAAAATTAAAATGAAACTCGTGTTGGGGAGTGCATGACAAGAAACGACATTCGGGAACGCGAATTCTAAAAGCGAAGTGCATCACAATAGTCGGCCGTGCTCGTTTTGCGGCGAATGCTTGAGCAATTAAGTCTATAAGGTTTGCGGATTTCAACTGTTTAATTCAATTACGCGACAATCTCGAGGAGTTGTGGCCGTTTAAAGAGGATCGAGCAAATGCCAAGCGAGAGCGGCGAACTTGGTAACTCTAGGGTTAAGGAATCCAGGGAATCCCTCTTCGTTAGGACAAGTTGGCTCGTTCGTTCGATCGTTCTTTTCTGCCGCGTCCTTAATGACGCGCGTCTGATCTCCGCGAAATCACATCTTGGCCACGATCGACAATTAAAGGTTCGTTATTTCTCGAAAATTAATGCCAGATCGACCCTCGTCGATCTCTCGTCCTCCTTTGCGGTGGATTCGTTTCCGCGCGGGGAAGAGAGACTGTGTAGTGTGGCGCACGCGCGCGCGCGCACTGGATCCTTTGCAAGCGCATGGTACGTCTGCTGCGAGTGCGCGAGTCACCCTACGTGCAAGCACTCGTTAAAGCGCTCGTTAAAAGCTGTTTAGGACAGCTCTAGGTGTTGGATAATAATGCGAGGGCTGCCGAGACTGCTTGTAACGATCGTCGTAACCTTTTCGCGTGACCACAGACTCGAATCACTTTTATTTCACGTAACCGTTTCGGTGTAAAGACTGAACGACATTGGCGTGCGCGAACGAGGAATGCGTAAACGCGAACACCCTCGTGGATCCGTAACAAGCGCGCGTTCGCGTACCCCGCAAGCGTTTATTGACTCGTCAGCGACCGGCGATTTTCACGATCCGAGAGGATCGCTTCCGAGAGGTCTCGGGCGACGGGAGATGCGCAAAAAGCAGAAATCAGAATTCCATTACCGCCGCATTAGAACGGGAAACTTTCATGAGAAAAATCCGAGCATCCGGTAACATGTGAACAAGAACTGGACACAATGAATGTCTCCGGTAACCCATCTTACTTCACGAGAGAGTGCCGGACAACGGGGAGAAAAAGGAAGGCAGAAAAAGCGCATTAAGAGCTTCCTTACGAATGGGCATAAGTTTCGGACTCTGGCGTCGCTGCACGCACTGCGGTTTCCGGTGTGGCATGCTTTCCTGCGGCGAAGCGATTCATAAAGCGGGAATGACCAATTCATAGAACTGCTATTCTGGATTCCGCTGTTTTTCGGCAAAAAAAAAAAGTCCGATATCCCTTTTGCATAACTTATATACCACGGCCAAAAGTAGACATTCGCGGCTACAGGTAAGGAAAACCAGGGTTTTTCGAGTCATCGATTTTAATCGACGTCCGATTTCGCAATTACAACTGATGTTTCACAATCAAGACGGTTTTTATTGCTTCAGTTCTGCACGGATCGTTAATTGTTGTAAACAATAGTCCGGTTGTAAAAGCGCGGCAAACAAGCGTTTGCATCGCGTTGCACAATTGCAGAATTCTTAACACGGCGCGAGTGTGTACGCGGTTCAAGGTTAAGCTATACAACTCCGATCGTATCTGTAATAACGAAACGGCAAAGCGTAATGAACTTCATTTAGATAGGACTGGATAAGAGGTTGCTGAGAAACGGGGTGATTCAAGTCGAGTTGGGTCGAGATTCCAAGAATAGAGTTTACTTTGCTAATAAAAAGAGACGACTGTTTGTAAATTAACATTACAATGTGACGATTATATATTGCCGGCTGATATATCGCGCGCTTTTAATTAACGACGCCGAAATCCATTTTCGCGATTTTAATTATGATTGACTTTTTACGATTACCCCGGTTCGAGGCTATTTTGTACAATCGCGATCGTAAAATCGATTACATCGTAAATTATAAATAACCCTGCACAATTATCGTTAGCACGTACGGTGATTAATATTTATTCGCGGCAAACTCTGACACGTACGTTATTAATTAAAATGTAGATGCACTTGCTCGCGTAATGCAACAGCACCGGTGTAAGTTCGCATAATCGTCTTCGAACAATCGCGTACGACAAAGATCCAACGGCGCGCCACTCTTTCGCTCGCCTTCGTCGCATTCTCTCATTACTTGGCTTTTTCCACAATTCTCTTCCCCCGTACACATCCTGCCCCGCTGTTCAATCGAATAATGTAACCCGCGTACGTTTCCCGTCTTTCTCCACGGAAAGTACATTCCGCTTCCTCCGCTTCATTGCCGTATCAATTATTTATTTAAAAAAAGAAAAAAAAGCAAAAAAAAAGAGCACCCGCGTGCTCGCATCTTTAATTAAATCTGCCAATGCGGTCAATGAGAGGCAGAAAGGAACTGCGAACGCCGCGGACATACGGCGGGAAGGGATTAAAAGTTGATGCAGAAATGAACGCACTTGTTCGAGCCGTGTGCCGAGTCATCATTATCATGTCGTGAAAAAATTAACGAATCAACCGTTTTTTGCGGACGGGTAAAAAAATGTTAATTACGCGAAAGCGAAAGTAGTCCGCTTTGCGGCGAATCGGTGATATCTATGAAACGTGATAAATTATTTCAGTTAACCCACTGTAATTCCGCTGTTTCGCTTTTCCCGTCGATGCTTATCGAATTGTGTCGATGACAATTTTGCCCTGTTTAAATACAATTTTTACTCCCGTCAACTTTTTCCGATTCACGGCGAGCAACGCCATTGGTCGTGTCACGAAGATGATGAGTTTTAATACAGTTATCGCTTACAGAGTATTCGGCCGGATCGACGACGAAACAAAACCAGCCATCTTCGACAAACCCCTCAGACTGTAACGGAGACAATTTCTCGCGACCCATCGCGAACGTCCTACTTCTGGACGTAATTAATTCTCGGAGTTAACGCGGAATGCTATAATTAATTCCCGGTGGCTTGGCTGGCGGTAGTGGGAGTATAACAATATGTATTCGCTTTGATTAGAAACATCGCGCTCTGCAGCAGTGCAATTAATTAAATTTAGTTCATGCCCGAGTGATTGTTAATCACTTGAGCAATTTTATTCGGCGGATCGGCAAAAACTGAATATCGAACTGTCAAGCAATTACTCTGGCCGGCGCGATCCGCGGCAATCGGTGAATAATTAAACGGCGTAATCAACGTGATTGAAAATAAAAGTGGAAGCGTCTCAACAAATACGTCAAACGCGAAATCATTGTTGAGCGACGCAACAATACGTTGAAATAAGTGTCCTCGGCCGCCGTTTTGTAATCAACTAATACGGATGGCGAAGCGGAATCGCCGGCGATAGTTTGCTTAGCGTGGTAATTTTTCGAAATTAATCCTCGCCAATTCGCCATTGCTGAACGGAATATAACGGTGTAATTACCTTAATTGGTTAATTAATCCGGGTATAGGTAGTTGATTATTACGCCGGAATCAATATTTAGCTGTAACGCAAAGCTAATGCCGTATTATATGTAGCGGCATTTCCGTGAATAACGCGTTTATCGCGAGCGGAGTGTTTTACGAGGCGCGTTAAATTGCACAATGAAAATTATATGCAAAATTTTGAAACGTTCGGGTAAGGACGTTAACGAGTCCGCGCGACGAATAAGACGTATCAGTCCGCGGGAGAGAGCGAGTTAGGCACGACTGCGCAGTTAGCAAACGACCATTAAATTTTTGACACGGTTTATGTCACCCGGCGAACAAAGTCCTTAAAACGCGGATATAAATTACTTAACCTGCTTAGTTTAATTGGCCGTTCCATTGTGACACAAGGCGAGAAGATACACGCATGCGCCATTAATTATAGTGCGGTATTGCCGTTTACGCAATGCCACTAAAAATTGAATAAACCGCCATTCCGCGTTCCGTGATTAACGACGCGTGCAGTATTCCTTCGACAGTGGGAAGAGCAAATTGGCAATTAAGCGGCGTGATTTAGATACTTTGTGCGAGCGTGTATTGAAACTCCATTGTCGACGCGCAAGAAAAAAGCGATGTAAATTACAAACGGTGCCCGTCCCGCGAAATGATCATTCGCAGATTCGATTCTTTATGACGGTCGCTTCGCCCGGGACGAAACATCGCCGTACGATACATGAAATACGTTTTTGCTGGAAAAGAAACTAGCTTGTTACTTAAATGCATTAATTGGTGTCTTGCTTTTTCTCCGTTCCTTCGGTTTCATTCGTTTTTCTTCACATCCCTCCTCCCCCTTCGGCCGCCTGTCAGGTCACTCTTCAGTCTCCCCTTACGATCTCATTACAGCCGAAATAAATAAGCCCCTTACCCTGCCATCCCTTAAATCACTCTTTCTCACTTTCTCCGCAGCTGTTGTCCGCTTCTCTTTCGTTTCCCTTTCGCTTTACCCCGCTCTCTCCTTCTCTCTCCCTATCTCTCACGCTCCTTCTCCTTCCTTCGCCTCCCATGCCCGTTAACCTCCCTCGACACCCGGGCTGGTATATCAAGGCCCCTCATTAGCCGCTAGACATTCATTAAACGGTGAGAGCGTGCATTTGCAGAAACAAAATACTCGACAAAGCACGAGAGAAGGCCAACGAATATGCAAGTGGGCACTGTGTGACGCGTTCGCCAAATTTATGGCGTATGCTTTTAACTTATCAGGCTACCTTGTATTTCTACCCCGTTTTGCCGGCTCTTTCTTCGGCAACATTGTTAAAACGCGTGTAACAGTCTCTTGGACAAATTGAACGGACTTTTTCCTTACAGATTTTTCCTTGTATATTTTCGGGTATAGAAAAAATTATCAAACATTCGCGTAGCAGTTTCTCGACTTTTCAGAGTTTTCGTACAGGAAAGAAACGTCGCTTGGTATATATAAAAAGGGAAAGGTATTGAATTACCACTACCACGTTTTAATAATGCTTAGGACACCTGTTGTTCTGAAATAATAATTATAGCTCGCCGCTTATCTCGAACGACGATTGCTGCGATGTTCCCATTTTTCGAAAGGCAAACGCCTTCGGTCAGCCACGCTAACGCCATCTGCGCGAATCGAGGATTGGATGAGTCAGACCATAAGACTGTGGAATCAGGCCCTTTTATTCGGCGTCAAAGCCGCCTAACCCCTGAAGCAAGTTTGCAACTTTATCCGGCTTATCTTAATTTACATACGTCAATTATGTTTGGCGTCTGCCAATCTCCATTCAGGACCGGTGTAGTTAAATAGACTCGCACGCGTCCTGTCACGTTACGTCCATGCTGTTCGATAAATAGGTGGGTAAGCGACTCCGGCATACACTCGGTGTTAATTAACGCCGAGTTCCAAGACTGATTTACGTGGCGTCTAATTAGCGAGGCTGACGGCGATATACTAGGCATTTTGATTGGCCGCTCTGCGAATAGGCCGTTGTCCGATTGGCCTCGCTTTCACGGTTCTGACGGAATCGACCGGTTTTCAGCGTAACTCGGAATCCTCGTATCCCGAGGAACTCGTTAACTCTCCTTGGATATCGAAAATTGGGTCTAATTGTTTGGGGAGTTGGGAATGGATTTAGTCACGCGATACAAAAATCAAGCCTCGTACGAATCATCGCTGCGTAATTGGTTCAAGCTCCGTGACCCATAGCGGGAATATTACACGATGTCGGGCGAACGATAAACACCGTTCGTGAAACGATTTGCGGCATATGAATTTTCCATCGAGTACGATTATTCAATTTGCTCGGCTAATGAAGACGATCGCGAGCAAGTTTCTGATTGAAACGTGGATGGCGAGGCGGAAAAGCACTCGAGAGAGCACGTAAGGCTGGCATTAGCGGGCGCATTTGCATTGACACTATCATCCGCACGAGGTGGAAAAAAAATTTAGCACCTCATTACGGCGTCCCGCTCGACCGAGCCGAGCTTACCTCGCATGCAAAACATAGAGTCTTACATGCGCCCGAGATTATAACTCTGTTACAGGAAAGGCCCCGGTGCCGGACAATTTCCATCGGCTATATATACGTTCTGCATGCGCTATTCCTGCTCCCGCGCGTAACCAATGACAGCTCCACTTGCCTCCGCGCTGCCACGCTATTGCCACGCTACGAGATATATCGAACCGGATTCAACCCTGCCGCGCACTCGATAAGATTCCTCGCCAGATCAATTCGGCAATGTACGCTGGGCTATGTATCCAAGGCTCCGAAATAGATTTCAGGTGCGTCGTATAAACGCGAAAAAGGGGAGAATGCGGAGGAAGTAATGCCAGCGGAGCCGCGGAATGCGCTTCTTTCGCCTGATCAAATGTCGCGGGAATCGCGCCTGAACAATGTGTATAAATATACAGATGGCTACGGCGGGGAGCGGTGTCGCTGCCAACTCCCGCGTGACACGTACACAGCTCGCCAATTTATACGCCTGACAATTAGCACTGACTAGCGCGGGAATTAACAAATCCTCCTCCGCCTTTATTCTATGCTCCAAGAATATATTAAGAACGACCTGTAATAGCGGCTCGTTACCGTCCGCAGACACAACTCAAATCGTGTGCCAGATTTTCATAGACGTCTCTTCCCCCAACGCGGGACACACATTTGAACATTCTTCGATCGTCAAACGAATTACTGCATCGGACTGCTATAAAAAGCGTTTCATTAAACTCATTTACGAGGCTGTCGAAATAAATTTTTTGCACATTTTTTTTCCTCTCCTCCCGACAGTAAAGTCAGCCTCACGCGGATAATGAACGCTGCGAAAGGAATATTCATTCTAATGAGGACCATTTGTGACATAATATATAGATGACATTCTTATGAGAATGCGATGTCAAAAAGTCATTGCGTTATAAATCTCGTTAGTTATGGATGATGATAAAATTCTAATTGAGCCGGACTTTTTTTAATTCGCCTCTGACGGCCGTGATATTTTTTATACCAGACTCGTTACCGTTCGCAATTTCGAGAGGTTGTTCCCATCGACTTTATGCGCGGTTCCTTAATAAAGTATCGGGTGATTTTGCTTTCGATCATATTTCGAACGTTGGATTTGTATCAAACGCTCGTAAAGTCATGCGAGACTTACCTGCGCAAACAATCGGCGTAATTACGCCGACAATGACGCTGGTAAAATGGCAACGAATTGTGTCATTGATATACTGAATAGGAAATGATTACGCGCCAGATTCTTTTTTCCGCCTCGTTACGGAGGAACGATGATTAGATCTTTTTCAGTCATCCTCTTCCACGTAATGTATTCCACATTTGGCGAGAAAAAAAGCTTTTCATTAGGTACGACTGTCGGAATTTTAAATAATTCATGAAATCAGCTGCACTTTGGAATTGAATTTGCCAATTTTGAAATGTAAAAAATTTAGCTCCCGTTAAATGTTTTGAAACAAGAAGAGAGCAAAATTTGCACGCATTTGTGGAAATTTCATATTCACAAGTGATAGCGAAGCGAAGTTTCGCGTTCGAGGGCTCGCCTCGTTAATGTTGCCTTGTGTAATTTTCTTTTTTCCTCTTCGAAGAGAGCCTGAAAAGGATGTCGGCGTGTGAAATAACAACGAGTGATATTTTCTAAAAATTTGTATTTTCTTTTTATTATTAATAAACGTATTCGTGTATGTATGTGTGTTGTGTTCGTGTCGTATTTTATAATACAGGAGTTAACGGGATTAGGTGAGTCTAAGCCCGTGCTAAAAATCGAGATAAATCAAATAACAAAATTAACTAAACGCGAGACCACGCGTTCTTTTCAACCAGAGATCTCATCTGTGTTCGCTTCCCCGAGGTGGCACCACCGTCGCGGCATATTTTCCTCAATGCGGCGTTGCCACCTGGGAGAGGCGACGTAGTACACGCACAAAATTACTAGTCACGACATACTGCTTCATTGAAACAACTGTTGATCGTAGCAAATGTAGATAGACCTCGAATAAATACCCGATTCTTATGTGTACATCTTTGATATTGACTCTATGTTCGATAGAAACGCATGCCATAGGAAGATTAATTTCCAGGAAAGTCAGTATTGCACGATACTAGTAATGTTGCCCTGCATGCGAGCCCGACACGTGCTCCTATCGCCGCCTCGTGGAACGAGCGATCCAACCAATTGTACATAACCATTTATATCACACAAACTTTTAACAATATACAAAATGTATCTTATATACAGGTTTAAATTACAATTTCTCGCGCGTGCTATTCGCCAGTCCGTAGTGCCGCCAATCCAGCAGGGCGACAAGCGTGGTATCCATGACGGACAAATCCTCGCCAGACCAACGAGGTTCATCTTGCCAGTCTGTTGTACTTGCACCATGATATTTCGTCACTTACGGATTTCCATGTAGCAATCGACAATACATATTCAATGCGGGACGCGTTTCCGTCAGACAAAGATTCTCTAAGAACGAAACGAGTAAGCGAGTAACGGTCAGTTTTATAATACAGTATACATTCAAGATTTTTTTCCTTATTGAGCTTCGAATGGTTCGGACCAATACCGTTGTCCCCGCGACAACTCAGCGGCGTCGCCGATTCGATGAGCAATCAACCTGGACGTTTTGCTTCGGCGAGACATTCGTACCGAAATGGTGCCGCTGTCCCAGATCGTGCAACTCGGAGGCAGGCCGAGCTTCCGAAGGACTCGACCAGGAGAGTGGCAAAAAATAGGAAATCCGAGAAGCGAGCGACTCGACGCGACGCGATCGACATTGTCGGTAGATTAACGGCGTCGGTCCTCAGCATGATAGATATATCGTGACGTATTTAAGACTACACATTTACATTATATTTATTGCGGTTGCTTGAAACCCTGTTACACTTGTCAAGTGTCTGTTCTTCTCGCCTTCCGGAAATTCGCGGTCGATCGATAAGAGAGTCGTGCTGATTCGGCGCGATCCCTCGCAGCCACGGTTTGCTTACATATCGAATATTGTTCGTTCGACGAATCGGTATTGCAAAACGCATGGAAGATGAGGTGGAGAGATAACGCAATGGTTAAGAATCGGAACGAAAGGCCGGTGACTTCTCTTTTCTTGAAAAGATCTCGCGGGGTGCAAAATAAATAAGAGCCATCCGCCGCCCGGTTCTATATCTATATACGTGGACAGGGTTGCGGCGTGGAAAAAGGAACGTTAATGGCGGCCGGGCGTTCGAAACAAGGGACGCCTAACGAACTTACGCGCCCGGATCTCGCCGAGGCGAAAGGCTCGAAGATTTTGAAAGAAAAATAATTTTCTATGAGTCGATTCGGGGAACCACCGGACCTCGGTGAACAATCGCTGTCCTGCCGATTTTCGTCAATGATCAATGACTTTAAACCGTCTCGTGAGACCGAGGAAACGTAGCCGAGCCAACCTTGCTCGAGATCTTGATCCGACCCAAGTATTGCGGAACGGTTACAACCGTGAACATTTCCCACGCGTTTACAGCGTTTGAGCAAATTTGTTTCCCAACACTTTCCATATTTTGTCCGCCTTCGCCTCCTCCCACTAATTAGCATATTGGTTCGTCCGCGATGAACATTGACCTTCATCGGTCACTTGAGCAAATAATATTCCGTTTCGCATGCTGCGTACCAATAAATAAAACCTATGTTCCATCTACTCCCGCGAAGCAACCAAACGTGACCGAGGATCCGGAACGTTTTTCCAACAGAGTCAAGGTAGGAAAACCGTCAATTGACTACAATTTATCACGTGTCACCACTGAATCGTCCTTTCGGCACTCGCCACAATCGCAAATACTGACGTGAAAGTCGATCCGGTCATCGAGTCTGAGCGTTCGATCATCACATATACGCGTCGTTGAATAGCGCGTTCGACGAGCGATGCGTCACAATGTCTGTCAATGTTCACATTCGAGGATCACCATCGACCTCGTGCCTTTGACACTGTCTATATCGTATACGTCTAGAAAGGTCCTCCCGAAGCGCGAGTGAACACGCTCAAGCCAGGAATAACCTACGTGCACCATATCATTTGTTGGGTTCGTTGCGGAGGTTCGCAGTTCGAACGAGTACCACACTGCCAAACTATCGTTCAGTCACAAGGGTCAGGCGTCCAGGCGGCCCATTCCTGGTAAGGAGATGGGTGGTGGTGGTGGTGATGGTGGTGGTGCGGCTGCGCCGGATGTCCCGTCTGCAGCAGGCCCATTTGGTGATGCGGATGGTGGTGGTGGTAGTGCGGATGACCCGGCGGAGGCGGCGAATAGGCTTCCCCTCCGGCACCGACGTCCACGAGGTCGATCTGAGGCTGCAGCGCAGAGACGACCGGCGTCGGTTGCGGAGACGGCTGGACCTTCTTCGGGCGACCGACCGGGTTGGCCCCTCATTCTCGACTCCTTCTCGGCCTGCCGACCTTACCCTTCCTCGCTACCGTACCACCGTTACCAGTCGCCGCCGCCACCGTCGCCGTGCTCACGGTCGACGATTTCACTAATTTGTGCCAATCCGTCTCGCACACCGGGGAACCGGACAGCAAATAGTACCTGCGAGAGAGTAACAGTCTTGAAATCATTCACGTTCATCCTAATCAGGAATATGCATGTACTCGGCAAATCAGAAAACAGAATTTCGTCACTTTCTATTCAACTTGTCAGTATACTGATTTTCACCAACTTTAATTTCTGCTATATTTTAGAGTCACTTCGGCGAATGTAATTCTGCGATGAGTTGTAATGACAAAATTACGTGAAAGTTTAAAAAGAGAACAAGTAATTTCTACACTTAGGTTTCTAGAAAGTTGCTTCTGCACATTGCGTATGACGTATCATGCTAACGCTTTACACGAATCCTTGTTGCAGTTAAACACAAAAACAGAGAAAAAATAGAATGTTTTGTGAAATATGCTCAGTGAAACGATCATGTTAAATAATTTCCTAAATCGGCAATTTTTTCAGGTGACCTCAATGAAATCCTCGATAAACGGTAAACTGACGTAATTACTGTTACGAGG
>JABFPT010001178.1:11943-23447 GCA_022817245.1 Nixonia krombeini | reverse complement strand
AAAAAAGAATATTACGAAAGTTTATTCTAGAGTATTTTCATAGCGAAACCGTGTTATCTTTCCTGCATATTACTGACGTATACACGGTACGAAAAATGTTAGTATAACGTTTCGTTTGCTGATAAGGAAAAGTCACATTTCGAAAAGAAAAAAGATGGAAAAGCAATTTTGGTATTTTTAACAATCGTGTTTGCCGTTTTACTTTTATCACCCAATACAGCACGGCAAACATCTCCCACTACTCTCAGTCTTTACTATTCGTTGAATGTATCTTAGCCAATAGTATTGGACGTTCCCCTTTTCTGCTATTATTTATCCCAAAGTGCCAAAAACATCGTATGTTTCTTTGTCCCATTTCTGTCACGCGGCGAATACTCTCCGATACAGTAACCAGCCGATTTACGGAGGAACGCAAAATTCGGTTCGGAGCCACTGTCCATTAAGCAATCCTTATTCCTAATACATTCAAAAAATGCAACCACCGACGTGAAATGAGGGTATATTATAAATGCCAGTAGAGACCACGACGTGGCGCTCTCATAAATATTAAAGCGTCTTCCGATTCACGTAGCGAGACGCGCGGCTAGTTTTATTTTCATCTAATACCCGAGCCACCCCTCTGGGCGATCTGTCGCTCATTGAGTATGCATCGACGGCAATCGACAGCATGCTGTTACGAGAACTTCGCCTCCGGCCGGCTACGTCGGAAGCCGACACCGTGGCGTCCCTACCGAACGAAATAAAAGAGCGCATGCGCGCCAATTCTATCGAAATACAGCCCGCAGAACAATTCATTTTCACATTTTTCGCATATTTGCGAAAGACCGCAATTTTTTGTTTGAAAAAAAAAACAACTTTTTCTCTTGGAATCTCGCAAAAAACCGCAAAACCATTTTAGACATTATCATTATTATTATTATTCTCTTGCGTACCATAGAACATCGCGTTTTGCACTGCTTTCTAGCGACGGTTGATTTTGCGCGCCTGTAGATGGCTCTACTGTGCAAACTACCGAACGCGCAATTGCGCTCGCATAACCTAACTTTTCGCAACCAATTGAGGAAAAGGCGATCGCGCACTGTGTCGCAAAAAGGTTCAGCTTTTGTATGTTATTCAAACACGCCTAAAAACTTGTACGTTTATGGTACATAACCTATAAAAATGGTACGGTGATAACAGAAATGCATAATTTCATCGAATGTCAACCCTAACCTGTATTTCGATCGAGTCGACCCATCCGCTAATTAACCGTTTCTCTCGTCAGCCGTTTTCCCGTGCCAAACACCTGCGCGGCGTAAAAGTATGTAAAACAATGGCCACCGCATAAACACGTCAGCGTCGCGTCGAACCGGCGAGTCCATATATAAAACGCAAAAAGTCGGTGGTCGCATGACGCGAGCGATGCTGCCGAGCGGCGGTTCCCCGCATGTGCATCGCGACGGCTGATATCAATAAATAAACGGTGAACATTCGCAGGGAATGCTCGCGGGTCCGTTTTCGTCCACGGCTGTACGAAATAAAGCACGCCAAGATGGATCGCCGCTTTCCCCTTTGTCGGGCACTATCGTTCGGGCAACCCTGTCGTTTTTCAACGAGCAATTAGAAAGAGATTTATTTGCGCCGCGGTTGCGAACACCCGCTCGGCCGTGGAACACGAGAATCACCGGGAACACACCTTTGGCCGCCGCTGTTATCAAGGATGGCCGGGGAGAAATTGAGGAAACGTTTATATCGGGGTTTTCCAAGCTGGATTTTCTTCCCTCGAACGTGCAAAGCGAGTAGTGAAATATTTGTTTTCGCATTATTTAATTGCGTTGACTGGAGTGGGGGTAAATAGACGGTTACGTTTTTACGCCGATTTTACGGTATTTCAGGGCGGGAAAAAGCCGTCGTAACTTTGAGCAATGGTTGTGCAATGTTTGGAGAAAAACGTGGTACATAGTCAGACTGCATTTTTCACGTGTGTAGTAAACAAATGATTGTTCCGTGGAATTGTTATGTGCGTGCGCTCTATTTTTTTTTAGGTTAGGTATATAAGAAGAGGTAAAATGTGTAATTGTGTTAGGTGCTAGTTTGGAAAAATCGGTAGAACGACGGTATGGATTAATTAGGAACGTGTTGGCGTATTACGCGGTGTAGCAAAATGTGGCATTTTTGATATAACGGTATTTCGGTAACTCGGATAATGCCGGTAACAATACAGCGGCGAATGATCGGTGTGCCATAAAAGCGTTGAGGTAACCACACAGATTTTGATCGGCTTGGCGTGTAAAAAAATGTCTTGAGCGGAACAGATTCCTGAGGCTGTTACGCAAGGACGACTTTCGTGCAGCACGTTCGTTTCAACTTCTTCCTCGGCAATGGACGCCATTATTGTTTGTTTAAAAAGGAATGACAGAAAAATGTACAAACGGTATGGAAACTGCTTATATGCCAAATATGCTTTTTAATTTTCGCCTAACCGGAAATATAACGTGCAAAACTCGTCAACTGTTAAAATATTCGTCAATGTTCGACTTGGTGGTTAAATTTACGTGCAACATAAATTGCATAAAGTACATTTTACAACAATGTATGTAAAAAGAAATCAGCAATTCTTTGGTTAGTTCACTTGACCAACGTAGTTAATATAACTACACGAATCAATTGACGCTTATTTCGTGTACCGGTGTTATTTTTTACTAATCAGTTATTGGTCTCGTCGCTTTCGATTTACCCTACTCTTTTTTCAGTTCTTCTCACAGAGATATATCATATGTGGAGAAAATTTAACTGAAGATAACAATTATTCATGAAGAAATTTAGTAGTTACGTCAAACGTGTGAAAATTTATTACGAAAAAAAGATTTCCAGCAAAACTATATTTCACTCGAGTCTTTGTCGCATTTTTAACCGAACCGATTTCTATCTCTATACAACTTTGGATGTTACAAGCGTTATACAATCTCGACCTGAAGTATAGCAAAATCTATAGTCAAAGTTTAAACATCCTGCTCTGTATTGTACGTGTGTGACGTTTTTTCTCGTGCGAAGGATATGGCGAACGCTGTTATACAGATACGTCGCGTTGGAAAAATAGCGACACACACACACACACACACACACACATAGTTACGTGTATTTCAACTGTCCCGATCCACCCAATACTCAGCACACGACGACTAACAATTCATTAAGAGCTGGCGAAAATGCAAAATCCTCTGAAACGTGTATTCAGGCAAAATGGGAAATCGCGTGTCACATGACAATAAGTATTCGATACGCCGATGAATAATTCATAGCCGATAAAAAATGTGTCTGCCTGAAATGAGCAAAAACGTATCCATAACATGGCGATGTATGAAAAACGCGTCGATGAGTTTTTATCGTCGAGGTAAAAAGCAGGTCTATCGGAATATCATTGCGCCGGCGTTCGGCGATGATTCCATACGCGTAAACTCCTGTGTCGAATGCGTAACGATTATCTTTGCTCGTGTAACGTTACGTAAAAAGTCCAAGTCCGTCACGTGTTGGCCGCGCCGTTGCGACGGACAAAGAAAGGAAAAAAAAAAATACCGCATATGTAATGTCCTATCGTGTATACACACACACACACACACACACGAGTGGTAATGACTACGCTCGCTCGTACATGCCCGGTTGGTGGAAAAAGCTGGGAAAACCGGCGCGTTGTGTCTTTCGTCGAGTACACATGGCCATTCGTTTTCCTGTTGCAGGTGAAAATCTGGTTTCAAAATAGGAGGAGTAAATACAAGAAGATGATGAAGGCGGCGCAGCAAGGCGGCGGCGGCGGCGGCGGCGGTCAACATGGAAGCCTTTTGGCCGGAGGCACGGCTTTGCCCGGTGGTCCTTCGCCCCAGCCTGGACAGCCGGGCGGACTCATGCAAGGAGGTAACGTTTCCTCTCCGAAGATAAATTATCGTGAAATTGCTCTCCTAACCGAGGCTAACCTCGAATTACGAAAAACATAACGAATCCGGGCGGGAAATGAGGCGGTAAGTGTTGCGCCGTGCGACTTTGCACTGAAAGACGCACGATGTTTCAGGAGGCGGCAGTTCCGTGTCGGGAAGCCCGACTACGGGGTATTTGGGGAGCATGGGAGGCGGCGGTGGCGGTCACACCCCTGGAAGTTCGAGTCCCGGAAGCGAGATGTCGCCGCAGCACAATGAGAGCCCTCCCGCGCCCTCCTGGCCGGGCGAGATGAAGCATCACCCTCATCCCCATGCGCCACCGCACACTCACCACCACCCTCACACGCCTGGCCACCATCCGCCACCTCCACCACCTCCGCCGCACCACGCCGGCTACATGCCACAGTACTCGTGGTACCAGGCAGATCCCAATCCAGGTTTACTCACGTAAGAACGTTGTTATTCAATTTGGTCTCTATCCACTGCCTCCCCTTTGTCCCTCTCCACCCCCCCCCCCCTCGACCCTCCTACACGCCAAAACCGTTCGATTATTCTTCTGGACGAGATCCTCAGCACACAGCACGACATTTTTACCCGACGCTGACCGTTCGGGTAAAAATTGGAGAATTTCGAACGGACGATATTGAACTTTCCGCATTGATTAACGGTCGTTCGTTCGTTTGTTCGCAGGGTATGGCCAGCAGTTTAACGAATACACGTAGACTATGAAACTTGAATTTAGCAACGCGATCGCGCAACAAAGCGCGACGCTCTGGAGGATCGTTTAATCGTAACGTGATTTCGTCCATGAGCGAAGTCGTAACATCGTCCGTCAGACGGACCGTAGTGGAGTGTCGAATGAACGTGAAGTGGTGCAACATTGTATAAAAGGAATTTAAGGAACGGACCTACGTGCGACCCTTCGATCGACCGTGCCGCAGGAGCGGCTTGAAAAAGGTTGCCGGATCGTTGGGCGCAGCGAATGCTCGGCAAGAGGAGAACCAGCCGTTACAGTATACTTTTGAAATGAGAGTGATTGCGATA
Source organism: Nixonia krombeini (assembly GCA_022817245.1). NCBI lineage: Eukaryota > Metazoa > Arthropoda > Insecta > Hymenoptera > Scelionidae > Nixonia > Nixonia krombeini. The sequence continues at coordinate 18,492 of JABFPT010001178.1, read as the reverse complement.
CAGTCAGACTCCCTGAATCACCGTAGTAAATGGACCTGTTACGTCCAAAATTGTCGCGACGGAGGAAAGAGTGCGAGAAGTAGGCTCTGCTTGACGGCGGTGGACACAGCGATGCGGAGAGCGAGAGAATCGGCGGAAATGGGGACACTTCAATTCGCGGTATAAACGTTAGCGTCTCAGAATCGTTGCGGTTTCGGTAAAAAGCTTCCTGCAATTGTGTACGTTTTTACCGCGCCTAAATATATCACGAGGCTAGACGCGACTACGGAGAGCGGAAAAGAGTGCAGTAAACTCTCGTTTATTTTCGCGTGTGAAGTAGTTCGCTCGGCGTAATCTAGGCGGCGCCACGGTAGGCAAGGAAGGTACTAGAAAACGGAGGTAAACGTGTTTACTGCAAAGGCGAATGTGGAATTAAATTTGTCGAATGTCGCGGTGGGATGGTCGTCGAAAATGTGTCTACTTGTCACAATTTGCAAACGCTTTTGAACACTTGGTTCTTCGTCAAACGTCGTTTCATCGTTGTCTCGGTTAACAAAATCGCTGTGATATGTTTCAGACAAAGTTCGAGAATGATTCTCCTCGTTTTGCGGAAATTGGATAACGAAAGAGAATTTGGAATCGAAGCGGCGAGCGTTATTCGATGTGGAAGTTTCGAGCGAATGGCTGATTATGTGAAATGTTGTGGTGCTTTGAAAACGCGGCTTAAGGAATAGCGCAATTCCCAAGTTTCTGTTGAATGCGGATCGTGACGCATAAGGTACACCCACGTGCAATAAAAAGGTTCTGGGTAAAACGGAAATAGCCAATGAGATTTGTTGCCCGCGACGAACTAATGAATTAGAATCTTAATTTTCATTGCCGCAAGAGCCTGTTTAATGCGCGCGGGTTCACGGCGTAAATATTTTCTTATTCGCTCCAATTACGTGGATCCGCGTACTGGAGAGCAACTGTGCAACACAAAAGAACGGTATGTCCACTGCGCTAATTGGTCGAAATAAGATGCTGTTTGTACACTGTAATGACGGAATCCAGTACAAAAATATGTCACGATTCACGCGCGAGAAAACGCATCGGCGTGTCGGTCGATGTACAACGGCGTCGTTAAACGATTGTCGAATGCACGAAAGATCTGAAACTCGTGCCGTCTTACCTGTACAAGGTTCTCTAGCAGAGGAATAATGTTTTATTGCTTTTGTTGACGAAACGTAGAAATAAATTTCTGTTTAGCGCAAATGAGCCAAATTAATATATTTTAATCGATCGATTAAATCGACTTTTTTATAATTTGTATTCAGTCTTCGGATGTTTTTACGCAATTTTAATATCCAACGCCGATACCCGTAACGACGATCAGTTTCACAGTCCAATTGTCATTTTCACACAAATTTCACGTCGTCGACTCAATTCGACGACGTTGCTATAGCTTTTCGAAATGTGCCTACGTTCGGGTCTGATCGGGCTGCTGGAAAGAGAGGGGGAAGCGAAAGAGAGAGAGAGAGATAGACGTTGCAGAAACGAAGAGCGTTCTTAACTCGCGGCGTTTGATGCGGCGAAATCCTAATGACATTTTCGTGAGTCGAACCCGGCAATCTCTGCGGCGGCGGCGACGGCGGCGTAATCGGAACCCTTCCTCCGTCGAGCGGCTAAGACGACGATAATGATGACTATGATGATGTAAATACCGTGAGCGTTTCGTCGAAGCAAGAAACGTGGGCAACGCGAATCTTTTGAAAACGCGACATCCAATTTCCTTCGTTGCAAAGGTCAACTTCGTGCAGTTTCGTATTATTTTAATTTCTCATCGTCCCTGCGTTCATTTCCCCGACGTTTCACAAACGTTTTCAATCCTGGAGGGGAGAGAAAAATATGGCGGATTAACAGTTCGGAAATATCGAGCGCGAGTTACCTGTCGCGAATGTACCGCACTTGGGAGTTTCGGAACGCGGGAATAACGACGCCAGAGCCTCTCGCGGTTCAAATCCTGCCCGTACGTCGGTAATCCCCCGTTGCGTGGTCATTTTGGCAATTTTCCGTTGCGTAATGTCGGTTTGAATGGAGGAGCGTCGAACGCGAGGCTCGAGACCGCAAAAAGCGGCTGCGGCCAAGCCACGGGAAACGGGGAGGACCGTCGAGCCCCGCCACTGACCCAAATCCACGCTACGACAATGATCGTCTCATGAGAACGCGGTCTCGCGGATCTTTTTTTCCGCTCTTTTTCTACCTGTTCCTTCTCTCGTGAAAAAGCTGAAAACGCCGGCGTGCCTCCTTTCGATGCTTCCTCGCTGAGCGAAAAACGACGTCGATCGATCTCGCGAAACTTTAACGCGTAGTTTTCGTCACCAGGGAGAGAGGGGGGGGGGTGAAACATGGCGAGCTGTAGAAAAATTACGCGATACGCCGCTTGTCATTACCTACGCATCTTATTTCGCCGTGGAACAAAACGAAACTGGGAATAACCGGTACATAGAGAGGTCACTAATGTTATTAGCACCGACGTATCTGCAAAATGAGAGCGAAAGAGACAGCGAAGGGTAGATAGGAAAAGAGTGAGAGGGAGAGGTAACGATTCACGCGGCGTCACGGAGTTTCAACGGTATGTACATACTACGTCGGAGCCCCTTAGCTCGTAAGTTGTACCTAACTGGATCTGTGTAAAATATAATATTGTGATAAGGATGTAAAAACGCGAGAAGTTGTTTATGTCGGAGTGCCCTCCGGAGCATCGCCTCGGTCTGGGCATGGCTTCTTCCCGCATTACCGCGGGAAGAAACGACGCTCGGCGTAACGGTCGCGAAGCTCTGGAACGCGCTCGGAACGTAATAACGATCCCCTTCCCAATTATTGATTTTATTGGCTACCCTTGTACGAATATGAATAATACGGAGAAGTAAAATAGCTTAATTACGATAATTATTGTATAAAATACAAATAATAACTAATTGATTCGAACCTATTCGTAGTCTGCTACGGTGTCTTTCCCTTCACTGTCCAATTCAACCAATTCCCGTCATCAGATTTCCAGTTGTAACAAGGTAAGGGAATATTACATGTGGATAATAAGTGCGAGATAACGCGGTGGGGAAGTGACAGTCAACCGATCACACGGTTAGTTTTAAGGTCTTAGTCAAGACTGCGCTAATGTCGCGTGAATAAGCAAATACCGTTTCGTTTGTTGCTGCACCACAAACCTGCGATAAAAAATATTCCGATTGATGCACCCCAGTGAAGTTAGCACCCTTGTTTTGGGGGTAACGATAGAATAATTAGTGCTCCAGACTTATTGACGTGTTTTGAAAATAGTTCTGGCAAATTTTCCAAAATTGTGAACATCAAAGTTGTAAAGTTGGGACCACAAAAATCAGCACAACCTTTTCTATTCAAATTGCATCAAAGACTTTAGAAGAAAAAATGGAAGAACGCCTGGAGTGCTGTACAAAACTCTAAAATACGCATTGATAATAGGAGAAACAAAGTTATTAATAATTTTTGAAGTATGACTGATCTCGAAGATCATACATCGCCGACAATTTTCCTTTTTTTCCCAATATCTCTTCCCACAATGGCGGAAAGGACCGACATAAATGGTGGTTCTTGATGTCCGTCGCAAGATCCATCCATTGACTTCTGACTCAAAGTTGAAAGCCAAAGTTGATTTTTCGAAAAAAATACTCGTCAAAAAATTTCGAAAAAATTTATTTTTTTTTTATTTTCCGTCTCTTTTTAACACTATACAGTAAGCGTTGGGATGTCCGAATCCCAATCGTGTCACATTCGACTGTAAGAGCCTTTTTTCTGCAAAAAGCCGGAAAATGATGGGGTACAATCGAAGCCATGTTGGTGCCATTAAGCGTAAGATCATTTTCCACGTGACAAGTACATACGGATATTACCTCTGTAATAAATGATTTAAATTATTACGCCATTTTTCACGACCGCAATTTCCTCGTAGTTACTTCTGACTATTCTGAGATTCCTAATCTAAATGGCAATGATGATGTATTAATTCTTATGGGACTGTCCCCTTCCTGTAATACGACTTAACAAATGCGTGCTAATATGGATTAATAAATGCAACTAAAATACAGTGTAAACATCCTTGTTTGGAAGTTCTAGCATCCGTCGTACGTACAGTGCCTTATGCCACGCACAACTCGTTTTATTAAATCTCATTGAATTTGTGTCTCCTCTCGTGTATTTCTAGTTTAACCGCTTTACCGCACGACAAGAACCGTTGCTCAACTTAAAGCAATTAGCGTTTAACCTATATTAGATTTGTTGGCCCTTGGCATCCGTGAGAGTGTCCCGACGGTTGACTGATGCTCAGCGTAGCGAGTCGAGGTCAGAAGGTCGGGCAATAAGTTGCAAGGCGAGCAACTACAATATCGAATAAACAAAAGGGGAACGAAGGAAGTGACTGATATATTACGAAACAGTCGTCAAGAAACTTGGCTCGCACTGCGCCGCGCTTAATGGATTGGTCAGTCTGCCTCTATCCAGCCAATACCTTTATACTTGTCGATATTAAGCCGAGACGTTTTCGTCGCCGGAGCAAACACTCGTAACAGACGTGTACGATTTACACTGTAGAGAATCTCGAAAAACTTATACATCTATTTCTAGTCTATTTTTCACTAATAATCTTTTAAAAAAGGTAAAGAACTGTTGTTTGAGCTAATTTATGATTAGCGATCCATGGTCGGTAATTTTAGGTTTTCACGAGTTGTAGTCGTTTTATTGAAAATTCAGAACAAACCGAAACGAAAGCATAGGTTCGATTTGATTCGTTGGAATGATGTGCTGAACGCGAAAATACTATTTTGTTCTCATCACAGTTAGTAATTGCTCAGTTATTGAACTATTTAAGAAGAACATTTGTAGAAGGTATTAAGCAATGTTTTACATATCTCTTTTTTTTGTAAAAATATTTTTTTATCTGTATTTTACTGACGACTGTACAAATATTATGAACGTTTGTTTAGCTTTAAGAAATATTCTTTGAATTAATGTTAAAGGAATACTCAAATAAATGAACACAGTGAAACAAATAGTGCAATGACAGTAATACAAAGAATTGTTAACGACTTTGATTAATCATGTTTTTCTTTGTCAAGTGATGAGAAATGTTGTTAAAAATATTAAGAGTGGAAATGTTTGAAATTTGTACAGCTTGTCGTAACTACCCGATTCAAAGCAACCCTTCAAAATGTATTCAGTAATTTCCCTACATGAAGCAAAAGTGAATTTCTTAGAAACATAAAAAGAGGCTCGCCTTCGTTTATTGCCAACAGTGAAGGGCTAATCGATCCCTTCGACGGTACTTACAAATCGATCTCTTATATTTCCCTTTTTATAATTCCAACTTCAATGTAGCACTTTTTCTCCGTACCGCTCCAAGTTGGTGAAAAAACGTCACCGATAAATTGAAATATTTATTCAAATACTACAGGGAGATGTGAAATGAAAAGCGTTATAAAAGTGAATTGATTATTCCGTTGCAAATTTCAATGTTTAGTTTAACAGTTTAAACATTTCTCTTATTATCAAAACCATTAAAACTTATTAAAAATGTGTTCAATGTTTCCGCGTTTCTAATAATCACTGAAATACATGAAAAGGGAGTATAATAAACAGTGACATTGCTTGGTATAAAATCATCTTCGTAATTATAGATATATCACTGTAATATTATTACCTACAATTGTTTACAATTTCTGTTAAAAATTGTAAACAATTCATTTTCATATATCTTAATATACAGTAAAACAATTTTTAATCTTACATGTTCAAAAAACATAACTTTATGGAGTTTGTTGTTTACTGAAGTAAATACACAACGTGTTATGTAGTTCTCGACTTAAAGTAATAATAAACTCCTGAAATCTCGCTCATTCCTTTAATGAAATTTACTTGACTGAATAACTGTTCCTTCAAATTCATATAGAAACGACGTAACGGTATAACTCGAGTTAGATCGGTACTGAAGAACGGAGACGAAAGTTGGGGTTGTCGACAATGTCGCACAAACGAACGAGCCACCCTCTTCGTGTTCTTGCCACACCCTTCTTTCTGTACGGAATCGCAAATTGGCAACTAGTACGTCTGGCTTTTCTGACCTTTTTCTACTGTTCGTCTAGCCTTATCTAAGACAAACTCCATTTTGCTCTTACTCTCTCAATGTAATGTTACTGCTTAACAACAGTTCCTATTACATTAATACAGTCAATAAAGTGAAGATCAGTATACATATATTACAATTGGCTCGTACCAATCAACTACAGACAGTTATTCTTTTCATGTAACATTATACGTTTTAAGCACTTCAAGTTTCACTTCTGTCAAATGTATACGAATCAGAACAGAACATTTATTAATATCACTTTTTGCCACATTTTACTTCATAGCAGCAGTAGAACTGTTGATTTCAACGTTGTATAAGTTCTGTCCGATATAAAAATAACAAAAAATATCTGAAACAAAATGAGATAAAAATGAATGATAGTAAAACTGGCCCCATGAATTGAAATATAGGAAATAAACTGTAATTGAAGC